>CM062289.1:441023259-441325486 GCA_031216915.1 Pictodentalium vernedei | reverse complement strand
ACCTATTTTCAAGGCAGCAGCCATTTTGTTGTCATTCTGATTATTTAGTTACACTGTTTTTTTTAAGTGTTTTCCTCTCTCCCTGTCCTTTAAGTTCCCCCTTGCTATTCTCCCATGCTTTTTGGCATAGTTTTTGTAATTATTATTACTAAATTTTCTTGGGAGTTTTAGCTGAATAACAGAATGAATTCTGTTCTTTCCCCATGTTTACGTCTTCACCTACGGGTGGTTAGGCGTTGTGTTCTGCATCTACCATCTGATGTTCTGCAGTTTCTTCCCTGGAAGTCTCTGTTTTGCATCAGATAGTGTAATTTTGGTAACTGATTTCGGGCCTGGGTGCCTGGAGTCTTATTTTAGTGTTTTTACACACATTGTTTACATTTACAACAGCCCTCTGTGTGAGGGGGGGATTTCTAAAAAATAATATCTTGATGTTATTTTAATCATAACTAGATACATTATTATTGTTCGTAAGTGTTGAATAAATTGTTTAAAATATTTTTAAAATTTTTGTCCACACTTAGGCTTGGGATCCATTGGGGCTCAACGTTACTTTTCAGAAACTTGGGCAGTTCTGAAAAAATATTTTTTCAAAATGTTTTGATTTCAATTATTTTTTCTATATTAATGGATCATATTATTATTATGTATTTGATTGCCAGGGGTTAGTGCAAGTACCAGGACTTGTTTTCTTTTCTCATTGAAAGGATATTGATCAATTGTTTTAAGAGGAAGTCTTCCTCTGACTTTATTATCATTCTATATGTGGTCAGTGTACTCGCATTAACTCCTGTTCTGTATCGTATGATTTCGATGACAATATGGGAAGCGTATGTCACGGTATGTTGTTGGGATTTGGACACTCCGGTCCTTTCCCCGCAGGGTCACTCTACTTTATCAATTTCTATTTCAGACGATCAAGATTAGGGTGATGTATCTGTGATGTCTTCCAACAGTGTGCCTCCGTCGTCACAATTAATGAAGGGCTAGCGGAAAAGTGCTCATGTAAATACGCCAATTGCCTAAGAGGACCCCTAGTAGGTTCGACGGCCTTTGACGTCCGCTAGCTCGCCCGGTGTAGCGTCCATTCACCGAATGGTTCGGCAGCCGGGTTCGTCCGTTGCGGTCTAGAAGGAATTTTTGGGTGAGTGCGAGCACTATAAATTAACCTTATGCACACCCAGTGACGGTGGATCGGAGGGAGAACGCAGGAAGCCTTTTAGTCTGGTTCATAGCTCGTTCCGGTCCATCCGGACGGCAAGCGAGAGAGGCCCCTCTCTCGTTCAACAACATCTGGCCCCCAGATGTTGTGGTACAAAATGTGTCGTAAGCGGAGCATACGTCCGTCGCTCGGGATGCTCCGTTGTATAGGCAGTCCGCTGAGACTGCTAAGGCTTCCTCTTCTCGTCAGCGCACACGACCGCACCTTGGCTGCGTGACCGCCGATATATTACCAGCTTCGCCGATCAAGGATTCTTCGGCGACCAGGTCACACCATCCGGTAGCCAGGGACACGAGGCCTGCAGACTCCGGACGTTCGCATAGGAAGTGTGCGGGAGTCAACGTACACGGAGCTTCCGGCGGCAATGCATCGTAAGACCGCTACTGCACAGGCCTCGGGAACGGACGTGCTTTCCTTAATAGCACAGTTTATCGCAGCATCCCAGCATCAACTGAATCTGTCGCATATATTTTATCTGACGATGCTGGGTCGGGACGCTCCGCGGAAGCGGGTACGGACGTCCGAAAGTTTCATCCGGTCCGACGAGATACCGAAAGGGATTCGGAGGATTTCGAGCTTTCCCTTTCGGAATAACATATGCTGTTGTGTATGTCATCTGACTTGGTCTTCTACAGCTTCTTTCGTTGGACCAGAATGCTGCGATGCCGGATAAGAAACTGATAGCGTTGGTGGACTTAGAAATTTTTGGTTCGGTTCAGGGACATCGTCCCTGAGTTCCGACATAGTCCAATAATGTCACACAAACTTTCGAATTATTGAACGACGCTATATATATTATTATTTTATGCTTGCTAACCAAGCATTTCTGGTTTCTTGTTCGAAGAGTTATGGAGATGTCTTTCAAAAGTGTGCCTCTATCGTCATAGTTAATGAAGAGTTAGCGGCAATAAGTGCTCATGGAATATGTCTATCGCCTACGAAGTGACATTCGCTAGCTCACTCGGTTGTAGCGTACATTCATCGAATGGTTCGGCTGCCGGGTTCGTCCGTTGCGGTCTAGGAAGGAGATTTGGGTGATGCGAGCACTTTAATTACTTTAGTACTCACCCAGTGACGGCAGATTGAGGACAGATCGGAGGAAGCCTGTTAGTCCCGGTTCCTAGCTTGTCCAGGTCCGTCCGGGCTGTGAGCGAGAGAGGTCCCTCTCTCGCCCAACAACATAGGGGACCGCATGTTGTGGTTCAGATATTTTACATTCGGAGCATATGTCCGTTGGTCGGGACGCTCCGTTATATTGACAGTCCGAGAGACTTGTCTTTAATGCTTCCTCATCCTCACAGCAGGTCACACGACCGCACATTGGCTACGTGACCTCGAGTATCCGATCAGTTTCGGCATTCAGTGATTCCACGGCGAATAGGTCGCGCCATCCGGTAGCCAAGGGACACGAGGCCTATACACTCCGTTCGCTCGCATATTGGTAGTATGCACGGGGTAACGATCACGGAGCTTCCAGCGGCAATGCATCGTAAGACCGCTTCTCCTCAGGCCTCAGTGACGGACGTGCTATCCGAGTTAGCACAGTTGTTTCGCAGCATCCCAGCAATTGACAGTTTCTCGGTCGAATCAGGAATTATCCGACGGCGCTGGGTCGGTGCGGTCCGCGGTTGCATCAGGTTACGGACGACTCCGAACGCTTTATAGGGTCCGACAGGATGGCGAAAGGGATTCGAAAGATTTCGAGTTTTCCCTTTAGTAGTATCGGAAGATGCCTTTCATATCTTCTGGCATTATCTTCCAGTGATTATTATTTCGGACTTCATTGCTGCGATCTTGGATAAGAGACTTATAGCGTCATTGGACTCGGATTTTTCGATCGGTTCGGGGACATTGTCCCTGACTTGCCGACGCTGTCCAATATTGTCATTACAACATGTGTTTTATTTTTCGACGCTATATATATATAGATACAAGCCTGCTACTAAGCATGATAGTTTAGTTTCTTGTCCGCGTTGCTCATTTCTGCCATTTTATCATTTACACAAATAGTTTATTTTGGCAGAGCAGGGCATACCGAGAGTTCATATGCGTCTAGACGGTGTGATTAAAAACTGCATATATTCTTTTTCGCCGTTTATGTCTTTTCCAATTTCAATGTTGGGAACGACATTATGTATAGTAGACTTAACTTAGACGCTTTATTATACGTAATCCGCCTTACTGAGGCGTTATCATTACGTCTTCAAGAAAAGATTTACGGGATATTATTCTCAATGTAATTTCTTTTGAGGGGCAGTAGTTTGTTCACGTATAACTCCGCCCTTCAGTGGCTGATTGGAGTTAGTTAGACGTGACGCAAGCCCTAGCTACATCCACACGCGTGGATAGTAAGGTTAAGAACTCTCTCAGAGTCGCTTCGTTCTCGGAGGAGCTTCTCTTCGACGGCAACTTTTCGGCACAATCCATGAATTGCTCGATTTACACGTTCTCTTGTCTATCTAGTGTTACAAGAGATTCAGACTGGGGCAAACATTCGGTGGTTGACCTCAGAGAGTGCCGCCGCAGTTGCCGGGACCCGAGTGTGGCTGTTATGACGGTTGCCAGTCAAACAGATTGGGATATAATACTGATCCCTACGGATTCGAAGTGCCAGGGTCTTTGGGTTCCGCAGTCTTTAGCAATCAGTTTTCTTCCGCGGAATAATGTTTTTTAGGCTTGCTTTATGTCATTGTATGAACATTATTCAGAAACGCATGCCCAAATTCCTGTCCTTTAATTCGACAGTAGTGGCGTATCTCCCGGAACCAGGGAGGCACTCTTTCGTTTCCGTTATTCAATTTAATGGAAAGAATCCGTCTGTTGGTTATAGTACACCAAGTTCAGTTTTGGTCCGTCATATTCCGGGTCGTCTGATTGTTTTATCGGACTCCCGTTCTCTTACGGGTCGCTTGTTGCTGTCAGAATGGACTCTCAACAAACAAGTATTCAATCAGATTTGCTATCTATGGGAGCGCCCCAATGATGATTTATTTATGACACAGCTTGCTAATCAATTGCAGACGTATGTGTTGGCTTGTCCAGATCTCTGAGCTAATATTGTTAACGCTCTATTGATCTATAGGACGGAATGATAGGATACGCGTATCCTCCGGCGCTGTTGTTGTAGCAGGTATTGCTAAGATAAACAACCACAATACATTTCTGTTGATAGCATCTCTATCTTCACAGAGATCATGAGTAATTTACTCTCTTGTCTACTGTGGGTCTTAACGTGAAATCTTCCTCTATGTGAGGATCTTTTTCACTGGGTAAATCGTGTCATCTTTATCACAACCAGCAAGGTCGCAACCTTCATGTATTCCGTTGTGTGGTCCATATTGCATTGTAAGCACTGTACTGGACGAGCTTTGTACGCGATTTCTTACTATAGGAGATCCTCTTCTTCGCTATTCTATGCGGCTAAAGTGGAGGCTCTTCCGTCGTGGTCTAGGGATCATTATGTTCATATTGTTGATCCCTCCATACTACTCATTGCTATTTTTTAGTATACTTGTTTCACAAGATCTACTGCAGCCTGTTATTATTTAGGTTATAGGTTTATGTTACCTCATACCTATGCACTCTACGATAGTTTACAATTGAGTCTTTTGTCTCTTTATCTAAGTCAGTTAGTAACTTTTTGATAAATAGACTTAGAATCTTTAGATTAAATTCCTATACGGATTTTAACTTCGGTTCTTATTTAGCTAAGTAATCATTTGAGCCTCTGGAAACAGTAGTTTTCAAATTCTGACCTTTTAGACAGTAATTCTGTTGGTTTCTCTTTTACTGTAGAGTCAGTGAGTTTCATGCACTATCGATGGATGATTTTCCCTTTCATAGTTTCGGAATCAATACTTCCGTTACTATTTAGGTTGGATTGTTGCATAAGAGTTAGGCTCCTATTATCCGGAACCTATTATTTTAAGGTCCTTCCGTCTTCGTATGGGCATAGGCCTTTACTCTTTCCGGGTACAGTTTATGTATTTATAAACAGATTTCTGTTTATTACTATGGGCATAAGCTTCTTCTGCCTTTGATGTCTAGTAGAAGGACGTTACGCTCCATTTTATTGTTAATGGATTCTATTAACTATCGGTACTGCTTATAGTATATCATTGACTTAGCAGTTGTGCTTAAGATTTCGGCTCATGAAGTAAGAGTTCTTCTACTTCTTGGGCTTACATTAATAGTGTCGCTATTATAGATTTTTGAAGGCCGCTCATTGCGCTCAGCCATCCACATTCATGAATTTTATCTCAGAAATATCGAGTCCATTTCTGGAGGCCTCTATTGTTAGGTCTATTATCTACTGCTCAGAATGTCATTCACTTAACAGTTGCTACTATAGCTAGGTAGGCTGTCTGTTTCGGCAGTGTCTCCGTTCGGCTGCCCTCTTCGCTCTGGGCTATTTGACCCAGGGCAAGAAAAAGGGGGGGGGGGGGGGGGAGGGTGTTCCCTTGGGTCACCTGTTTTACTATGAAAACAAGGGGATACCTCCTCCGGAGTTAGTAATTCTGAGCTGTTATTGGGATGGTTGTTTAGTGAGAAGTTTAGGTTTTTAAAATTCATTCAAGTCTTAGTTTTTAAAGTATAGCTTTTGAATATTGCATATGTCAACGTACATGATTATGCAATCCTCAGACACTTTTAGGAGTATAAGAGTCTCTATTCTCTAGACTTACTTTATTTATTGGCTTACTTTAAAAATTATTAGTATAAGGATTATATTGGATATTAATAGAGTACATGGATGTATGAAGCTCAATTTTGGAAGCTGTTGTATCTTTCTAATTTATCATAAATAAGAAAGATACATGTAAGGCCTATTACTTCTTTTTCCTTACAGGGGATGACTCTATTTTATTTTATTGAGCGTATTCCATTTTGCTCTATGTCCTTGGCCCTCCAGCCTTTTTACTATTCAGCTATGTCTGGGTCATTGGTACAGTATAAAAATGTTAAAAAATTTATAGTAATTTATATATTTTTTATACTTACCAATGACCCAGACGGGGATGGCCCTCCCAGGAGTTGGGAACTCTTGCCTCCCCGCTGAGTACATAGCGCTTACCAGGCACTGGTTATTAGAATGATTAATGGCGCCAATTTCGGAACGTCCTTGACACTGCGCATGCGCAGTAGGGACGAAGTGTGGAGGGCCTTTCAGGACATGTTTTCTTTAGTTTTAGATGCAAATTTTGGGGATTGGGGGGCAAAATTTGTGTTTGGCCCTATATTTTAAGAGTTAGCACCAGCTATGTCTGGGTCATTGGTAAGTATAAAAAATATATAAATTACTATAAATTTTTTAACTTTTGCTACATTGTGGTTTAGGGTTTAATAGCAATCTTTGGCTGTAATAGATCTACCATCCTGTTGTGGTATGCCTGATTTCGCATTTGTGTTTACCCCTTTGAGAGGATCTTGTTGAATTATGGCCACAAAAAGTTAGAGGCTCTGACATTCATTGTATTCATCCACTCATTCACACACCCACCCATTCATCAATGAAATGAGGGAATGATCGAATGAGCGAATGAACAATTTAGTGAAAGAACAGTTATAAATACTTGTCAACGAGTGAATGGATCAATGAATGAAAGAACGCAGTTATAAATACTTGCAAACCTATGAAAAAACATGGTTATAAATATTCGTGGACATTTATTTGTTTGTTGGGATTTGGACTCAATATCAGAAGTACAGAGTGATCGAATGAGTGAATGCTTTATACACATTTTCGCTTTGAGGTTTAGTGTACCTCTCTCTATATTTACCTCTACAGAACTACTATATTAATATACACAAGGTTTTTGTCTATTCTAGAGGGAGGGGGGGGGGGGGGGCAACAATATGTATTGATAACAATACATTATAATATCTCTAGAGGGGAGCGGGGGGGGGGGGGGGGGCACCTAAATGTACTGATAACTGTAAATTATAATATTCCTAGTCTGTACCCACCCACTCACTCAACCATCCAGGTTTCTGTCAATTCTAATGTGGGGCATGGCGGAGGGGGGGGGGGGGGAGCAACTAAGCATGCGTACGAGCAGTGACTGCTGACCTCTTATGAAAGAGTTGGTATTTATTTTTTTTTTCTTTAGCTTTCTCAATGTTTTATTCAGAATTTACACAGACTTAGAAACGGGATTGAAATATTCTGACTTTTCTCATTTCCATTCACTCCGCGCTCACGCATCCACCCACTCGTCCATTCCATCATCCACGACAGGTGAGTGAATGGATAAATGAATGAATTAACACAGTTATAAGTAGTTGTGCCATACAATTGTTTATTGAGGTTCATAGTCACTCCGCCGTCCAGTACTGCGTCATAAATTAAACATGAGTACACCTGTAGGCCAAATAAATAGTTGAATGTGGAAAATGCATATGATATATATTTTGATTGACTTTCAATTGTTCCATTGAAGTTGCGTTTCATGTATTATACCAAACTCAAGAAAATTTGATTATTACAGTGGAACCATGTTAATTGAATAACCACTTTGCCAATGAAAATTATTCAGTTAACCGGAGTATTCAATTAACATGGATTGTGTCACTTTCCTGTATTCTAGAGATAAACTTAGGATTTATTCTATTATATCCTGTTTGACAGAGCTCCATGAGCTCTGTCAAACAAGATATAATAGATTAAACGCCTATATCGAATGTATTGAAGCCAAATAGGTATATAAACAAAGGAAAACTGGGGAGAGTCCGAGCAATTTCTCAACATTTTACAAGATTTTTTATTCAATTAACCCTTTACCCAACGAATCGGCCGCATCTGCCCGCGTATTATGCAAATTCAGCAGTTGAAAAACTATTTTTCAAAAAATGTCAACAAAACCATATCATGTGACCCCCCGTTGGAACAAGCTCATCGAGCTCGTTCCATCGAGGGGTCACATGATATGGTTTTGTTGAAATGTTTTGAAAAATTTGAAAAAATGTTATTTAAAATATATAAATTTTGATATCGTCTGCGTTGGGTAAAGGATTAACAGGAGTTTACTCTATAACCTATATTCAATTAACATTAAATTTGTACTGGAGGAATGGTAAATGGCTTTGTGTTGGGAAATTATATTCAATTAACAGGGATATACAATTAAGAGATATCCAATTAAGTGGGCTCCACTGTACTGCGAAAAGCTTATTCGAAAAATCAGGTATATTAGAGTTGGGAGCTTTCATTGGTCAATTTCAAAACTGGACAATTTGATTGGCTTAACAAAATACAACTGGGTCACATTTGCATAATTTCAGTAGGGAGAATTTACGTTATCTGTCCTATTTTGGGTGGGTTATATTGTATTAATCTTTTACCTACAAGAAAAGCGCCATTCATTTTTTTAATATATTTTCACATAGGTTATGGCCCCTCATTGGAACAAGCTCGACGAGTTTTGGAAGAATCAAATGAAAATTTTTAGTTAAACTTTAGTTAAACGAGGATGTTTTTTCCAAGTGCCGTCGGCAAATCAAGTTAGGTGATGGGTTAAAAAGTCATACTAAGTGGCTAATTTGTGCGTGTGTGTGTCATATGATAAATAGAATATGAAATGAGTGTTTTTCTCATATAATATTTATGAAACTCGTCCGAATTTTCCGTTTGGGCTCGCCAGAAACTCGCCAAAAATTCTTAGACTCGTTTCATAAATATTATTTGAGAAAAACACTCATTCCATATCCTCTTTTTTGGAACTTGTTTTCTTTAATATTTGGTCATAATAGGTATGCCCACACTATTTTTTTTATTTTATTACTTGTTCACTTAGAAATTGTGTCTTTTCAAGCCAAATTTTGTCTGTTCAGCCTGTATCTCGGGTATCGAATGTTCTATTGCAATGAAATTCGCCGTGAACACTGCTTATTGTATAGGCTTTAAAAAAAGGATTCACCGATATTTCTTACATTCTCCTTTTTAGAGTTATCCCCCATTTTTGACTTAGAAATTGTAGGAAATAGACATTGTTTGTCTGTTCAGCCTGTATCTCAGGTATGAGTTATTGGATTTCAGTGAGATATGGCATGCAGTTTGCCTATGACAAAGGCTTCTGCCTCATTGCATAACACTTCCAAATACCAAACAATTTACCATACCTTTTGACTTAGAAATTGTAGGAAATTGTTGAAAATTTTCAAAGATAATGGGGGTGGGATATACTGGATTGTGTCCATCCATCTGTGCATCTGTCCATCCGTACGAGAATATTCATAACTTAAGTAAATCATTATGGAATTAAATTAAACTTAATATGCAATTAAGTTGTAACATTGCCCAAGACTAGAATGAATTTCGTTTTTGTCAGATAATTAAACCCTCACTTTCAAAGAAAATGGGGGGGGGGGGGGGGGGGGGGGGGGGGAGGGGGTATACTGGATTACATGCATCTGTGTGCCCGTCCGTCCGTGTATGAGTCCGTCCGAGAATATTCATAACTTTCATAACTTAAGTAAATTATTATGGAACTTGTTTTCTATAATATTTGGTCATAGGTATGCCCACACTAGGCGGTACACCAAGTGGGGGTATGCACTGGACACCAGTCCAGCTCTTGTTTATCATGGTTTGAGCACAATTACATTTTTTTTATCACAACCAAGCCTGAAAAAAAGCAGATTGTCATCTGCAGAATGAGGATCCCAGAGGGTGAATTTCATCACTTAATTCACCCTCTGGGAACCTCATTCTGAATCAGGGTGTCAAGCCTTAACAGCAAGAGGTACCCAGAGGATACATTGGCACACTGCAAAGTATAGCATCAGCAAATTCACCGTCTGGGGACCTCATATTGCAAAAGACACATTGCTTATTTTCAGGCTTGATCACAGCCTTTATCATCGCTATTTCAGGAAATTTAAAGTCTTATTTATACACAGCATTCATATTTATTATACCCCCCGCAAACAAAGTTTGGGGGGTATATAGGAATCACCCTGTCCGTCCGTCTGTCCGTCTGTCCATACATCGTAAGCGCAACTCCTCCTAAACCGTTTAAAGAATTTTCATGAAACTTTACACAATGGAAGAACTCCATATGAGAATGTGCATGAAGCAATATAATTCCTTTCTGACATTTCCAAGGGGAGATAATCTGTCCATCTGACCATCCTTGTAAGCGCAACTCCTCCTAAACCATTTGAACAATTTTCATGAAACTTTACTCAATGGAAGAACTCCACATGAAGATGTTCATGAAGCAATATAATTCCGTTCTGACATTTCCAAGGGGAGATAATCTAACTTATACCGTCTGTCCATCCTTGTAAGCGCAACTCCTCCTAAACCATTTGAAGAATTTTCCTGAAACTACACAATGGAAGAACTCCATATGAAGATGTGCATGAAGCAATATAATTCCGTTCTGACATTTCCAAGGGGAGATAATCTAACTTATACCGTCTGTCCATCCTTGTAAGAGCAACTCCTCCTAAACCATTTGAAGAATTTTCCTGAAACTTTACACAATGGAAGAACTCCATATGAAGATGTGCATGAAGCAATATAATTCCGTTCTGACATTTCCAAGGGGAGATAATCTAACTTATACATTTCAGGCGCGGGGGTTATCACTTTGTGAGTTTGCTCACAGTACCTCTAGTTAAAAAAATTAACTTGAAAATGAGAATTTTGGGGTTTTATCAAAAAGGGCAGGCAGCATTTTTTCATCATGATCTAGTTACCTGACAACTCACTACATTCGTAGAAATCAGTTCTCACAGAATAAAGTCAAGCTGAGCTTTTGCCGTCACTTCTCGTCTTTGGCATACGTACGTACCTTTGCCACACTGCACAGGTTGCATTTATGATCAGATCACTTTGAAACTTGGTATGCTTGTTTGGGGTGACCTCTAGATTCTAGGTGGGAGCTATCGATTTTCTTCCATTTCTGTCAAAAAATGTTGCCTTTGAACTTAGCAATGGCCTTTGAACTTAGCTTAGTCAGACCTCAGTATTTCCGTTTGTCGTGCCCTACAGTGGACATTGATAATCAGATTTTTTTTAAACCTGGTATGCTTATTTGGGGCGACTTCTAGATGGGAGCTATCGATTTTCTTCCATTTACAGAAAAAAATGTTGCCACTGGAAACGACCTTTGAACTTTGTTTAGTCAGGCATCAATATATTCCTTTGGCACATGCTACAGGATACATTTATGACCAGATCGGTTTGAAACTTGGTATGCTTGTTTGGGGTTCCTCTAGATGGGAGCTATCGATTATCATCCATTCCCGTCAAAAATTGTTGCCGCTGGAAACGACCTTCAATGAATTTAGTGCACTTATGCATCAATATTTCACTTTGGCACACCCTGCAGGGCACATTTATGATCAGATCAATTTGAAACTTGGTTGCTTGTTTGGGGTAACCTCTAGATGGGAACTATCAGTTTTCTTCCATTTCTGGCAAAAAATGTTGCCGTTGGCAACAACCTTTGAACTTAGTTTAGTCAGGCATCAATATATTCCTTTGGCAAACCCTAAATGACACATTTATGATCAGATTGGTTTGAAACTTGGTATGCTTGTTTGGGGTTACCTCTAGATGGGAGCTATCGATCTTCTGCCATTTCCGTCAAAAAATGTTGCCACAGGCAACGGCCTTTGAACTTAGTTTAGTCAGGCCTCAATATTTCCCTTTGATACACCCTACAGGGCACATTTATAATCGGATTTCTTTGAAACCTGGTAGGCTTATTTGGGGTGACCTCTAGATGGGAGCTATTGATTGTCTTCCATTTCTGGAAAATAAATGATGCCGCTGGCAATGAGCTTTGAACTTAGTTTAATCAGGCATCAATATATTCCTTTGGCAAACCCTACATGACACATTTATGATCAGATTGGTTTGAAACTTGGTATGCATGTTTGGGGTTACCTCTAGATGGGAGCTATCGATTATCGTCCATTGCCGTCAAAAAATGTTGCCACTGGAAATGACCATCAATGAATTTAGTGCACTTATGCATCAGTTTTCACTTTGGCACACCCAGCAGGGTTCATTTATGATCAGATCAATTTGAAACTTGTTTGCTTTTTTGGGGTAACCTCCAGATGGGAGGTATCGATTTTCTGCCATTTCCGTCAAATAATATTGCTGCAGGCAACGACCTTTGAACTTAGTTTAGTCAGGCCTTAATATTTCCCTTTGACACACCGTACAGGGCACATTTATAATCGGATTTCTTTGAAACCTGGTAGGCTTATTTGGGGTGACCTCTAGATGGGAGCTATTGATTATCTACCATTTCTGGAAAACAATGTTGCTGCTGTCAACGACCTTTGAACTTAGTTTAGTCAGGCATCAGTATATTCCTTTGGCAAACCCTACATGACACATTTATGATCAGATCAGTTTGAAACTTAGTATGCTTGTTTGGGGTTACTTCTAGATGGGAGCTGTCGATTATCGTCCATTCCTGTCAAAAAATGTTGCTGCAATGAACTTAGTGCAGTTATGCATCAATATTTCCCTTTGGCACACCCTGCAGGGCACGTTTATTAGGATAGCTTTGAAACTTGGTATGCTTATTCAGGGTGACCTCTAGATGGGAACTGTCAATTTTCTTCCATTTCCATCAAAAATAATTGCCATTGGCAATGACCGTTGAACTTAGTATAGTCAGGCATCAGTTCTAGTATATTCCTCTGGCATGCCCTACAGGGCACATTTATGATAGGATCGCTTAAAACTTGGTATGCATGTTCTGGGTGGCTTATGGATGTTAGCTGTTGATTTCTTTTCATTTCCATAAAAAATTATTGTTGTTAGCACCAGCCTTTGGCCGTAATGCATTTTTATAGCAACTTATCCCTTTTGCACTCTCTACAGAGTATATTTATGAATTTCTATCAAAAAGATAAAAAGACCATTGCCTCCAGCCAGGACCATCAAACTTAGTGCAGTTGTGCATTAACCCTTTACCCAACGCAGACGACATCAAAATTTATTATTTTAAATATAATTTTTCAAAAAATTTCAACAAAACCATATCATGTGACCCCCTCGTGGGAACGAGCTCATTCCAATGAGGGGTCACATGATATGGTTTTGTTGAAATTTTTTGAAAAATAATATTTCTTCAACTGCTGAATTTGCATATTACGCGGGTGGATGCGGGCGATTCGTTGGGTAAAGGGTTAACATCTTCCTTTGGCATTCCTCAGAGGATGCATTCATTATCAGGCTATTTTGAAACTTCATATGCTTATTCCGGGTGACCGAGATAGGAGCTATTGATTTTCTTTTCATTTCTGTCCAAAACTGTGGGTGTTAGCAACAATCTTTGAATCTGTTGTATGTATTTGTGCATTTACAGTCTTTTTTGACATGACCTACAGGGCACATTTATCGTAGGATTGTTTTTGGACTCTGTGTGCTCATTAGGCGAAACCTATACATGTAGATTCATTTCTGTGAAAAAAGTTGTCGTTTACAATGACCTCCGAATTTCCTGCATTTGTGTATCAACATTCTTCCTTTAGTCAACCTTACAGTTTATATTTAAAACACATGGATTGCTCTGACATTAGCACACACAGTGCTGTTATGTTGAAGTTTCACCAAATAACATTGGAACCAATGATCTTCAAATTTACCATTTCAAGTTTGTCAAGTTGAGCTACAGCATCATTGACACTTTCATTGATTACACCATAATTACATGTACACAGGTCTGTTCTGCCATATATAAAAAGCCTATGACATAAATTTTTAGCTTCACACCAACCGTGGTGAATAGTTATGTCGGTGGTGAACACACCAGCAATGAGAGTTCAATAGTTAAAATTTACACCTTCAGTGGAACTACATCCAAGTTGACCTTTGATGACGTCGACCTGAATGCAGACTTGGCTAACTTTTAGGGCTGTCACGATTGATTGATTAATCGATTGTTGATCGGTCATGCCAAAATCAATTCGTCTTTTTCGTTGTCAAAGAATCTAAATTTTACCCCATTTTAGATGTTTAATAATTAACAAAAATTGGATGAAAAAACTATTGTTTCTAAAGGTAAAAGGTCAAGAACGTCGAAGTTTGCAACTGACGACCGGTCTTGATTATTACACTGACGGTTCAAAAGTTCAGAATATCAAAGCTTTGAATGTACCTAAAAGAGGATCGTCTACTTGAGGTTAGTCAACTGACTTCAACGTCATTTTAACGGCATGCATTGTCTCATGATAATAAGGGATCCATAACTTGGATATAGTACGTTATTAAAATGAAAAGGCCCCGTGATTTGCACGTTTCTTTTTCCTTTTTTTTTTGCAGCGATAAAATTGACAGAAGTTCCGCCCACCAGTGCTCATATAAACAAAAACAGATTCGCGCTTGTGTACGTCTGCTGCTCAGTAAAATCGAGAGAAAATAATAGCGACTCGTAATAATCTGATGATCATGGTACAAATAAAATATACTCAAAGGCGCACAGTTAACACCACTTCACCACTCGTGGTGAACATTTGGTACCCCAAGCTACTTTGGGTATGCTTTATATGTACACATGTTTCTGTTTATAGCATATGCACTCGTGCAATCTATTACGGATTGCCGTTGTTGATTGTCAACAAACATGGTCTGTTGTTGCGTGTCTCTGCAAATGGTGGGGGTTTTATTCAAGCCAAAAAAAAGGCAGATTGTCATCTGCAAAATGAGGTCCCCAGAGGGTGAATTTAGTGATGCTACCCTGCACAGCAGGGTAGCATCACTAAATTTACCCTCTCTGAACCTCAAACTGAATTAGGGTCTCAAAACTAAACAGAAAGAGGTACCCAGAGGATAAATTGGCCCACAGTATGGGATAACTTCATCAAATTCACCTTCTGGGGACCTCATTCTGCAAATGTCAGACTGCTTATTTTCAGCCCTGGTTTTATTGGAAGCATAACTGCATTTTATATTATCCATTTCATACTTTTGTACGTCTTATTACGTACGAAATCAAACAGTGCCTTGATACTTTTGTACGGATTATGACATATGAAATCAAACAGTGCCCTGATACTTTTGTACGTCTTATGACGTACAAAATCAAACAGTGACTTGATACTTTTGTATGTCTTATGACGTACGAAATCTAAAGTACCTTGATACTTTTATACTTCTTATGACGTACAAAATCAAACAGCGCATTGATACTTTGTGGTCATTTGTTTTGTTATTATTTTTTGATTTTTTAAAGTTTTAATCTCAATTCCTATTTTCTCTTGAATAGTGCTCAGTGACAACCGTTGAGCCAAATGTTATCACAGCTTAAAATGCTAATATAATCCTGCTGTCAAGACTTCTTAACTGGTTCAGTACCAGACGCCACTATCAGGGCTTTCAAAAAATGTGGGTACCAGCGCAAAAGCCAACACTTTCCTTGCTTATATTTCATATTCAGTTGAACACGAATAATACTTTGTTTATATAAATTTGTTTTATCACAAATTATTGGAGAGTGCCTGCAGGCACTCTCCAATAATTTCTAATAAAACTAGTTTTGAATAACAAATTTAGACCACCAAACATAATCTAGCCCCCAACCAGATAATCACTAATGTGAAAATATCTTGTTATTTGTACTTTCTGGCATTTGATGTTGCATTTTGAAAACCGTTTAAGAAACTGAATTCCCAGTGACGTTTGAACATCAGGATAATTAAAGTCTCAAAGCGTTAAGGCTGGCATGATTTTGAAATTTCATGATCAACATTTGAAGAAGAATAATTGATTAAAATCAGTTTTAATTGAACTCTTTGACATCTAGAAACAAAAAAGGGAGCGCGGTGGTTCAGTGGTAGACTGTTGGACTTCTATGCTAGAAGTCCCGAGTTCGATCCCCGTCCGAGACGACCCATGTTGTGTGCTTTGGCGAGGTACTTGATCCTGGTTGCCTACATGGGGGCATGATGACGCCGTGTACTAAGGTGTACTGCATGTCGATGATGCACATGTCTTCAACCGCTTTAACCTTGCTTGAGTGGAGCTTGAACAGAGTTAGAATGTTGAGGAGCTGGCAGTCACTTGTCGATGCTTGGTGGTTCTCTCCAAGTACTCTGGCTTCCTCCACCCGTAAAACTGTCATGGTCACGATTAGCCATTATGCATAAGTATGTGACCTTAAACACCAATAAATAAATAACTAATCTGGAAACGATGATGAAGAAAACAATATTTTTGGTCATTACTTTGGCAGGCCAGGCATTCTTTAGGCATACAGTCTGCCTGCTGCTCTCCGAGGAATATTCAAACAATTGTCATAATTGACAATCTTGATGTGGTCAGGAGTCTAATAATAGCTGCATTGAGATTTAAGAAGGCAATTGCTCTCCTTGGCAAACTGAGAAGGGCAATTATTTGTACTCCCATACATTCTAGAATGACAGACCTACTGGTGTCATGTGTTGTCTCTTTATACCATGATTACCTATTCTACTATATATGAAAAGCATATGACATATATTTTAGCTTTACACACCAACTGTGATGAACACGCCAGCAATGGGATTTCAATAGTAAAAATTTACACCTACAGTAGAACTACATCCCCGTTGACCTTTGGTGACGTCGACCTGAATGCAAACTTGTCTAAATTTATCGCACATCACTTTGCGAAGAGTGAAATGGAAGTGGCAATTATTTATTACGTTTTTAAATGAGTTTACCACATAAGATGCCAAAAATTAACAAACATGCATTATCTCATGTTAATAAAGCATGCATAACTCGAAATAGTATGTTATTATGTTATTAAAACTAAAAAGGCTCGGTTTCTTTTTTTATTTCGTTTCGGTGATAAAATTGACAGCGGAAGTACCGCCCACCGATGCATGTGTAAATTAAAACAGATTCGCTCATATGTATGTCTGGTGCTCTCTAAAATCGAGAAAAAATAATAGCGACTCTTAATAATCTGACGATCATGGTATACATAAAATATACCCAAAGTAGCTTGATGTACCAAATGTAAACCACTTGTGGTGAAGAGGTGTTAACCGCGAGCCTTCGCGTGCCGAAGGCTCGCAGTTAACACCACTTCACCACTCGTAGTGAACATTTGATACACCAAGCTACTATGGGTATATTTTATATTTATACTTCTCTCCCATATCAGTTACAATGTATTTTGATATTCTAAAGACTCTGACAATTCTTATGATTATGATGGGGAGGAGAGGAAAAACTAATAATTCATCGGTGAAGGAGTGATGAAAATCTTCTTCTTCTTTAACTCTTGAAGGTCTAATTTTGACACTTGTGACTTTTTGTTGCAACAAAAGTTTGCCTCAACAGGTGTAATAGGAGGAGAGATAAGAGCCGGGGTTCGAACCGTTGACCTCTAGCACACAAAGCGACCGATTTACCACAAGACTAAAGAGATCCGGACCAACCAGGCTGGTTGGTAAATGGCCTTTATACTTCGACCGCTACACTACTCTCCCATTCTTCTGAGATTCACCACATGTGAATCTCACCCAAGTTCCTCCCTCAGAGCGGTCGAAACACCCACGGTGCCACCTACTTCTGAAGATCGGACGAGCGCCCAAATGTAACAGGAGGAGAGATAAGTGCGGGAGCCAGGGTTCGAACCGTCGACCTCTAGCACACAAAGCGACCGATTTACCACAAGACTAAAGAGATCCGGACCAACCAGGCGGGTTGGTAAATGGCCTTTATACCTCGACCGCAACACTACTCTCCCATTCTTCTGAGATTCACCACATGTGAATCTCACCCAAGTTCCTCCCTCAGAGCGGTCGAAACACCCACGGTGCCACCTACTGCTGAAGATTGGACGAGCACCCAAATGTAACAGGAGGAGAGATAAGTGTGTGAGCCGGGGTTCGAACCGTCGACCTCTAGCACACAAAGCGACCGATTTACCATGAGACTAAGAGATCCGGACCAACCAAGCTGGTTGGTAAATGGCCTTTATACCTCGACCGCTACACTACTCTCCCCTTCTTTTGAGATTCACCACGTGTGAATCTCACCCAAGTTCCTACCTCAGAGCGGTCGAAACACCCACAGTGCCACCTACTGCTGAAGATCGGACGAGCCCCCAAATGTAACAGGAGGAGAGATAAGTGCGGGAGCCGGGGTTCGAACAGTCAACCTCTAGCACACAAAGTGACCGATTTACCACGGGACTAAGAGATCCGGACCAACCAGGCTGGTTGGTAAATGGCCTTTATACCTCGACTGCTACACAGGCAATTTTGGGATACAGTTGCAAGTTACACCCAAAGAACCTTGTCATTTGTTTCTAGGCCTAAATAGGCAGCCAAAACTTTCCTGGACACAGCTGCAAAGCCACAGAATGTACAGTACAGTAGCCATGGACTGGTCGTAATCTTCGCGTGTCCAGTGATCTCCATGCATGCATTTTTACCAGGTAATAAAAATCGTCATCAGAAAAATAGTAATTAATAAGTACTGGATTGTACCTGATGCTTCATTAATTAATTTTTTTATGATTACCCGGTATTCCTAGAATTAGTGTTTGGAATCTAAATTAAATTGTTGCGTCCATGGAAATATTGTTCTCCCATGGAAAATGACCAGTCCAGTGCAGCCGCACTGTATATTGTGTCTTTGTTGTTACAGTACGTGGAGAGTGTATTATCCCTAAATCACCCACGGATTGGCAATTCCACCCAAGCAATAATTGCAGATTTGTTGCAAGCCATAACAAGCACAAGCAAAGTTCCAGCCAATGGACCTCCAAGATAAACCCGGAGGTCCATTGGCTGAAACATTGCTTGAGTTTGTTGTCCATTTGCGCAGAATTTGAAAGTGATACTTTGGGTGATACCTCCACTCTATGGGTGATTTCGTTACAATCCACTATCCACGTACTGTATCAGTGGTTCTAGGCAATTTCAGTAGGTTAATTTGACTCAACCTCCATTTTGGAAATAAACAGAAAAACACGAACAAAGTTTTAGATATTAGGTTTATTTGAATATAACAGTGGTTGTTTTGAAATGTTTATATAAAGTTAAACTGAGTTTCATGAAAATTTAGTTATCGTTATGCTGTGCACAGGGGAATGGATACCTGTCTAAACATGCAGATTGTGCCTGTCATTGACCATGACAAGCTACTTACATAGATAGTGAATTACCACTAAAACCAGAGTGTGCACATCCTTGAAAAGTTCTTGAATTTCAATCTCACTCCTTGAATTTTGAAAATTCAGAAAACGTACTTGGAAAGTACTTGAAAATCCATCAGACTCCTTGAAAATCCTTGAACTTTGCCCTATATCATTTTTTACCTGTGTAATAGTGGACAATTGAAACATCTCTATTGCACTTGTTTTGGTTGAAAAGCGAAAAAAATTAACATAAATAATGGATAATCGATAAATGAGGAATTAAAGTTCAGGCATTATTTAACTGGGTGTCATTCTGTACAGTAAGTACCATAATTTTGTTGCAGAGCAATTTAGAAGCACCTTTTTCCTGGAATTTAGAAGGATGAGGTAGAAGACATTTTTATACCCCCACTTTCGAAGAAAATGGGGGTATACTGGATTACATGCGTCCGTCTGTCTGTGCATCCGTGTGTGAGTCCGTCCGTGAATATTCATAACTTAAGTAAATTATTATTTTTTATAATATTTGTTGGTCATAGGTATGCCCACACTAGTTATTTTTTTTTTTTTATTATTTGTTCACTTAGAAATTGTGTCTGTTCGAGCCAAATTTTGTCTGTTCAGCCTGTATCTCGGGTATCGAATGTTCTGTTGCAATGAAATTCGCTGTGAACACTGCTTATTGTATAGGCTTTAAAAAAGGATTCAATGATATTTCTCATATTCTCCTTTTTAGAGTTATCCCCCTTTTTTTACTTAGATATTGTAGGAAATAGACATTATTTGTCTGTTCAGCCTGCATCTCAGGTATGGGTTATTGGATTTCAGTGAAATATGGCATGCAGTTTGCCTATGACAAAGGCTTCTGCCTCATTGCATAAAACTTCCAAACACCAAACAATTTACCATACCTTTTGACTTAGAAATTGTTGAAAACTTTCAAAGAAAATGGAAAGGGTGTGGGGGCGGTATACTGGATTGCGTCCGTCCATCTGTGCATCCGTTCGTCAGTCCATATGAGAATAGCCATAAATAATATTTGTTGGTCATATGTATGCTCACATTAGGCAGTACACCACGCAGGGGTATGCACCAGACGAAAGTCCAGCTCTTGTTAACCCTTTACCCAGTGTAACGGCCAA
Organism: Pictodentalium vernedei; assembly: GCA_031216915.1. Lineage (NCBI taxonomy): Eukaryota > Metazoa > Mollusca > Scaphopoda > Dentaliida > Dentaliidae > Pictodentalium > Pictodentalium vernedei. Next base: position 441,305,015 of record CM062289.1, on the reverse strand, counting down.
AACCGGCCACTGCTATTCTAAAAAATGGCCAGTTAATTTCAATTATTTTTTTCTTTTTTGTCTCAAAAACATAGGTTATAACCCCTCATTAAAACGAGCTCGTTCCAATGAGGGGTCATAACCTATGTTTTTGAGACAAAACATTAGTTATTCAAGAATCTTTTTGCAAGTGTCGTCTGCTTTTCATGTAAGGTAAAGGGTTAAAGTAGGTAAGCCTTCTAAAAATGGTTATATTCCAAACGTACATTTTAAAAAACATCCTTGGAAAATGCTGATATTTCTTATAAAAGTCCTTGAAAAGTCCTTGAATTGTTTTGGTCCTTGACTGTAAGAACCCTGTAAAACACATGCAGAGTAGTGTTTCCAGTAAAACTGTTGTCTCTGAAAAAGCCTAACATTGACATGCAAAGTTTCAGATAACAGATCTCCATGTTGAACCCAGAGCTCCATGACTAAAACTCTGCTTTCCTTTCTTATGTTTGTTATCACTGGTATTGACAATGTTTCCCATATGTTACCACCATGTTACATAGTGTAACCTGTTAACAGGTTACAATGTATGATGTAAGGACTTTATTTTCAGGCCTGTGTTTTGATCTGAAAATGTTGCTTCTAGTTTTTGTAGAAGAGTAAATTCTATTTATGCACAAATACATGCAAGCCTGAAAATAAGTGACATGTCATTTGCAGAATGAGGTCCCTGCAGGGTGAATTTGCTGATGTTCCCCCAAACAGTGGGTTGGAGTCCCCCAATTTATCATCTGGGTTCCTCTTTCTGTTTTGGCCTGAGACCTTGATTTAGATGGAGATTTATAGAGAGTAAATTCAGTTATGCTACACTGCTAACTTGATAAGAAGGTAGCATCACCAAATTTATCCTCTGGAGACCTCAATCTGCAGATGTGTCTGCGTATTTCCTGACTTGGATACATTGTATATCAAATAGAGTTTTGCCTCACAGGTTATCAGCCTTGTTTCAATGAGAATAAAAGTAAAAAAAAAAATGGTAGAGTGGGATTGATGCATACACATTTGGGTATCGCTTTTGAATGAATGCAAAGTAGTCTGTTGGAAAATTTTAAACAGCTATTTTTAGTGTTTCGTTGGTTTTTATTTCTTTCCAAAGTGTTATTTACTGAGATTTCCGGGTTTGATTATAAACGATAACTTCACAAGTGAATTATGCAATCAACAATTGTGTCATGTATCCATGCACGCAAAAGAAGACGCTTTGCCGTGGGTGTAATGGGGACTTCATTGTTTTGTTTTTTATTTTTTTTAACCCTTTACCCAACATGAAAAGCAGATGACACTTGCAAAAAAAAGTTCTTGAATAACTATTATTTTCATTTTTTGTCTCAAAATCATAGGTTATGACCCCTCATTGGAACAAGCTCGATGAGCTCGTTCCAATGAGGGGTCATAACCTATGTTTTAGAGACAAAAAACTGGCGATTTTTTTAGAATAGTGCTGGTCGGTTTTGGACATTATGTTAGGTAAAGGGTTGAATAATATAATTACCATTAATAAAGAAAAGTAATAAACAGAGTAATCACTTGACTGGACTGGTTACGTGAAATAATTCATTCAAGGTGAGGAACTATATTGTAAAACACTTGTGCGCATCCATGCACTCGTGCTTGTACAACGTCCCTCACCTCTCATGAATTATTTCACGTAACAAGTCCAGTCAAGCGATTACTCTCTATGTAACTTGTGTGTACTATCATCTATAGTGTATCATCTGGATAGATTTTAATGCTTGAACACTCCAGAACAAAAGGAAACAGGTGCAGCTATAGATAAATCAATTTTTAATTTTATGAGTTCTGAGTAGGGCTGTCACGATTTTTGAATTTAGGAATCGATTAATCGTCGCAAATAATCGATAATAATCAATTAATCGTACTTAGATGACCCCGTCCCTTTCCTTGAAGTCGTTGAAAATGAAGTTCAAGTCAACTGACCTACCTCAAGAAAGCAACAAAGACGATCCTCTTTTAGGTACATTCAAGGTCTTGATGTTCTGAACTTTTGAACCGTCAGTGTAATAATCAAGACGGGTCGGCAGTTGCGAACTTGCGAAGTTCGCAACTGCTGACCGGTCTTGCTTATTACACTGACGGTTCAAAAGTTCAGAACATCAAAGCTTTGAATGTACCTAAAAGCAAATGCTTCTAATGGCTTCTTGAGGTTTAACGTTGACGTACTTATCATTTTACCTTTAGAAACCATAGTTTTTTCATCAGATTTGTTTTTAATTATTAAACTTCTAAAACGGGGTAAAATTTACTGATTCTTCGAGAACGAAAAATACTAATCGATTTCAGTGTCACCGATCAACAATCGATTAATTGATTATTCATGACAGCCCTAGTTCTGAGATGTGGGTGTGGGATTGCTTGTTACTTTGATTGATTGATTGAAGAATGGCACCAGGACTTCTCAGACAGTGGGGCTTGTGAAGCTCTGTCGACCAAAGTTGTGCTTCTTCAACAAGCCCACAACAAAGGAGTCAGTTTGCTATAATGTGGGAGTGGGGAGAGAGAGAGTAACAACACTTCCATCACCCTGAAACCTCCATTACCTTGATATAATGAATGTTAGACAAAGATTTGCTCCAAAAAATAAAAATAAACTGCAGAAAATTCAAATGATCTGAAATTTTTTTATTGCTCCCGAAAATATTTTGGGGGCATATAGTAGCCACTTTGTAATTCCGTCTGGGCATTCATGTGTCTGTGCATGCGTACTTGTGTCTATTTTAATTGTCCTGTACAGATCTTGTTCATGCTTCATGCAATGATTGCTTATTACCCAAGAGTGTGTCATGACCTTGACCCAAGGTCATAGCTCCAATGTCAATGTCACAGGCTGTTTGTTTGTTTGATTCCTAATTCTAACTTTGTTTGGTGCATAAGAAATCATTCAATCAACCGATTTTAGTCATACTTCACACAAAGATTGCTTAGGACCAAAGGGTGTGTTATGACTGTGACCCAAGACCGTAGCTCCAAGGTCAAGGTTGCAGACCTTGTGTTTGTTTCTCCATTCTAAGTTTGTCCAGTCTATAGTAAATCGTTTTATGGACCGATTTTTTTCAGACTTCACACAGATTGCATATATCACATGGGTGCGTCATGGCCATGTCCCAAGGTTTTACTAGTAGTTCAAAGGTTAAGGTCACAGATTGGTTGTTTGTTCCTCCATATTAACTTTGTCTAGTCCACACAAAAAAAACTATTCAATTGGCCGATCATGTTCATACTTAAAACAAAGATTGCTTATGACCCATAGGTGTGTCATAACCTGGACCAAAGGACACACCTCCAATGTCAAGATCATCTACTGTTGGTTTGTTGCTCCCTTCTGACATTGTCCAGACTACAAAGAATTATTCAATGGACTGAACTTCTTCATATTTAACACAATGATTGTTTATGATGCACATGACCCTGACCCACGATCGTCATTCCTAGGTCTAGGTCACAGACTATTCATTTGTTACTCAATTGTCCAATCTATAAACAAATTGTTCTATGGGCCAATCTTGTTCATTCTTCACATGATGATATGGTCTTGTTGAAATTTTTTGGAAAATAATATTTTTTCAACTGCTGAATTTGCATATTACGCAGGCGGATGCGGGCGTTTCGTTGGGTAAAGGGTTAAAGGGTTTATTTAATACACTCTTTTTCTGCAAAAACCACACCATACAAGTTTTTTTGTTTAGTCCTTGAATAATATGGATCATGTGCGCAGACTATTTTACTATTTTTTTTTTTTTACTTTTTGGTTATTTTTGGCAATAATTTGTGTTTTTAGTATTTTTTTTTTTAGTAAACTGTAGGCATGCAATAAATACAGAACAGCATATGCGTTTGAACTTGAATTGTTTTATCCGATGAGATTGATTTCGGCAGAGGGATAATTTTGAACAAGAAGCCAAAGACTTTGAATTGATTATTATCCCTCTGCCAGAATCGATTCATATTTTTTTGGTAAACTGTAGGCATGCAATAAATACAGAACAGCATACGCATTCATTTTTTACCGCACTCGATCAATTTTGGTGGAGGCATAATATTGAACTCGAAGTCTACGGCTTCTCGTTCAGTATTATCACTCCGCCCAAATTGATCTTGTGCCGTAAAAAAAATGACAGTTCGAACGCAATATGTTGTTCTGTCTATTTATTGATCGATTTATCGCATGGATTAACCTTGTTAACTGATTAATCACTTGCCCAAATAGGTAGCTGAATAATTGCCGTATCATTGGTGATTTACAGCATTAACCCTTTGCCCAGTGTAACAGACAAGACCAGCCAATGCTATATACAAAAATCTCCATTCAAATTTTATTAGGTTTCTATTTTTTGTCTCAAAAACATAGCTTATGACCCATCATTGGAACAAACTCACTGAGCTCATTCCAATGTGGGAGTCAAAAGTTATGTTTTTGAGACAAAAATTGAAAATTTAAGTAATTCAAGAATTTTTCAAGTACTAGTATCATCTTCTACCCACTTTGGAGAAAGGGTTAAGAATAACCATTTCTAGCTTCTGATACAGAATAATGATCATGCAAGTGAACAAGTATGTCGGCACATACATGTAACTTGCATGCTCTACTCGGTCTCATAATTGATGTAAGTCAGTGTAACAATGTTTGTCTGTTTTGGAGCAAGTTTTTTCCTTTGTTAACCTGTAACAGAGTTCATACAGACTTGAAAATTCCTTGAATTTTAAACCTTGCCCTGAAAAGGCCTTAAAGCATTTAATGACCATGAAAAGCCCTTGAAAACTGCCAGACTGCCTTAAAAAGTCCTTAATTTCTTTTAAATCTGCAGTGTGGGGAGGGGTTGAAATTGGATTTTTCCCCAGGTCGCCAAAGTGTCTTCCTAGGCTTTAAATCTGGTCGCCAATTTTGTAATCAGATCGCCACATGAAAAGACGTGTAATGAAGGCCTTATGAAGCAGATGCCAAAGGCATCTGCTACGAGTGCCGAAGGCATGAGCTATTTTAGGAGGGTTTGGGGGTTCTCCCCCCAAGAAAATTTTGAAATCTTCTATTAAATGGAGCCTTCTGGTGGCTTTTGGGTTGAAAATTCACCTTATTTTTTCGCCGTCAAAATGCCGTTTTTAGCAGCATGTTTGAAATTTGCAAGTTCATCGGTGGGAATCCTATGATCTTAGTTTTTGACTGCACAATTCTTGACAGTTGACTTATATTGTTTGATACAAAATTAAGACACGGAATTGACGTGAATGTAACTCATAAATTTGTTGACAGAAAAGAATCTCATCGTGCCATTCATTATATTATTAACGAATGGACTTTAATTATTTTACATTATTTGCCCCAAATTAAATAGAGGTGTAAATTGTAATTATCATCAGATGATGTCGAATTATTCTGCTGGAAAGTTGACTGAACAGGTTAAGCGTTCCACATTTGAACGTCATGGTTTCACGTGAATGCGTGACAACGATAAAGACTTGGCTCCCTTTAACCAGTATTTGCCTGGATCATGTTTATTTATAGCCGACTTGAGAATCACTCGTGCCAGTGTCAGATCATCAGATGCATTCGGTTTCTGAATGCATCCTGGATGTTGACGAAAATTACCGCAGCTCTTGCACTGATTCTTTCGATTGTTAAAGAAAAAAATATGGGACACTGGTCCAAAAAATAATACTGGTATATATTTCTTCCCACATAATGTGTTTTATTTTATGTAGGTATTGGTGTTTAATTCAGACAGATGTGAAAAAATTTATGGTCGCCAATGTGGCGACCAAGTAACGCAAGTGAGTCGCCAATCATGAAAGCCAGTCGCATTTGGCAACCTGGCGCCCGCTAATTTCAACCCCTAATGTGGGCACGTTATGTGTGCGACAAACCTGTTTTAACCCTTTACCCAACGCAGACGATATCAAAATTTATTATTTTAATATCATTTTTTTAAATTTTTTTAAAAATTTCAACAAAACCATATCATGTGACCCCTCGTTGGGATGAGCTCGTTCCAACGAGGGGTCACATGATATGGTTTTGTTGAAATTTTTTGAAAAAAATTTTTTTTTCAATTGCTGAATTTGCATATTACACTGGCGGATGCGGCCGATTCGTTGGGTAAAGGGTCAATCGCTAGAAGCATCCAAAAAGTGGCTATTAAGCATCAGTTTGGTATGTTTTGGAGTAAATACAACAAATTAAGTTCTTTCAACCTGACACAAACATGACTGTTCTTTTTGTCTCTTCTGCCACTCTAAAAATTAACTGTTACTGATAGACATGCTAATGCAATCAGTGGGAGGCTAACAAAACTCTAAACAGTCAAAAACACCTACTTGGAGAGTAATAAAAAACATCTGCAGCCATTTTGCCCCTGTTGTTGTATTTATTTATTTATTAGTGTTTAAGGTCACATACTTATGCACAATGGCTAAGCGTGACTGTGACAGTTTTATGGGAATGGGTGGAGGAAGGTGGACTACCCGGAGAGAACCACTGAGCATCAACAAGCAACTGTCAGCTCCTCAGCATTCTAACTCTGTTCAAGCTCCACTCAAGCAGGCTTACAGCGGTTGGAGACATGTTCACCATCGATGTCCAGTACACCTTAGTACACGGCATCATCGCGCCCCCATGTAGGCAACTGGGATAAAGTGCCTTGCCCAAGGACACAATGCTGGGTTGTCCTGGATGGGATCAAACTCGGGCCTTCTAGCATAGAAGACAAACAATTTACCAGTGAGCCACCACGTTCCCTCACCTTGTTGCTGTAATTAATAAAAACTTAATATCGTCCCGTCAGTGCAACAAGGCACCATATGCAATGCTGAAGCTTTGCAGATGTTGCCTTATTGCACTTTAGTGGACAATTTTTTTTGTCATTATTGTTTTATTATTATTAAAACAAATTAATACTAAAAACAACAAACATTCAAAGAAACTATTTTTTACATACATAAGGTTTTTGTGAACATTTAATTGGAAAATTCAGGTGGATTTGGTTAGCTAAAGAGTGGTGCTAAATTTTATACATGTGGCCCTAAAAAGTCATTAAAAATTCCTTAAACTTCTAAATGATAATTCTGTATGAACCATGATATAATGCAGTAGTTCAGAAGTAAAGGTTGACTGATCAATTAATTTTTTGATCGATCAAGACATTTATCCTTTCCAACTACAGTTGTCATGATGTTTTAATGTCACGTAGAATCAGGCTTTCACGATGTCAAATGCAATCATTAACTGGTAGAGTGCTGGAAACCCATATTTGGGCTTTATTCTGCAGTGCAGGTACTGCAACTTAGAGGCTCCATATTGTGTGAAAGTGTTTCTTATTATCTTTCAAGTGAACTTATTTGGTCTATATGGATTTGCCATGTCACAATTTATGGGAGAGTGCCTATAGGCACTCTCCCATAAATTGTAACAAGGCTGAGATATGTGGACAAATTTTTTATGACCAAAAATAATTTAGCACTCTACCATCGATCAAGACATTTATCCTTTCCAACTACAGTTGTCATGATGTTTTAATATCACGTAGAATCAGGCTTTCACGATGTCAAATGTAATCATTAACGGACGGACGGACGCACAGACGGGCGTACTCTGCTAGGGCTGTCACGATTTTTTAATTTGGGAATCGCTTAATCGTCGCAAATAATCGATAGTAATCGATTAATCGTACCTAGATGACCCTCCCTCTCCCTTTCTTTAAAGTCGTTAAAAATGAAGTTGAAGTCAGTTGACCTACCTCAAGTAAACAACGAAGACGATCCTCTTTTAGATACATTCAAAGCTTTGATGTTCTGAACTTTTGAACCGTCAGTGTAATAATCAAGACCGGTCGGCAGTTGCGAACTTTGCAACTGCCGACCGGTCTTGATGATTACACTGACGGTTCAAAAGTTCAGAACATCAAAGCTTTGAACGTACCTAAAAGACAAATGCTTCTAATGGCTTCTTGAGGTTTAACGTAGACGTTTGTGACCTTTTACTTTCAGAAACACTAGTTTTTTATCCAATTTTTTTTTAATTATTAAATGTCTAAAACGGGGTAAATTTACCGATTCTTCGACAACGAAAAATACTAATCGATTTCGGCATGAACGATTGACAATCGATTATTCGATTAGTCGTGACAGCCCTAGTTCAAAAGTAAAGGTTGACTGATCAATTAATTTCTTGATCGATCAAGACATTCATCCTTTCCAACTACAATTGTTGTGATGTTTTAATGTCACATAGAATCAGGCTTTTGCGATGTCAAATGCAATCATTAAAAGTGTAACATTACATACTCCAGTAACAACGTAGGGCAATTTGCATACGTAATATTAGGTACAGTAGTCACAAAGGGTTAATCATTGGTTAATGTGGTTAATCTGTTAACCATTTCAGCTCTAGTGGATGAATAATCAAGTATTTATTCAGTCAGAATCAGAATTCTGAGAAGAAACTTACTTTTGAGACATCTTCAAATTCATATACAGTGGAGCCCACTTAATTGGATATCTCTTAATTGTATATCCCTGTTATTTGAATATAATTTTCAAACACAAAATCATGCACCAAACCTTTAATACAAATTTGATCTGTTAATTGCATATGGGTTGTAGAGTAAACTCCTGTTAATTGTATATATAGACGACAATAAACATATAGTGTGTTTTTATATCTGTGTTATACAACGAGTTGAAATATGGTTTATTTTTTCGAGGCTTTGCCGAGAAAAAATAAACCATATTTCAACGAGTTGTATAACACAGATATAAAAACACACTATATGTTTATTGTTTTTATCTGATAACAAACAGACACCCGTCTCATGCGTCTACCCGACTTATATATGCTTCCCACGGGCCTCCAAAGAAAACCAGTCTACGAGACAAAAGAAATAGGACAAGACGCATAGAGTTGTGTCCCTTACATTACAAAATCGATGACGGCGATTGTAAAGTGTGATTGCACTTCTTGCATCATGTAACTGCGCTGGAACAAAATAAATTTCAACTATTTTATTAACAGTAAAAAACGGTGTTTCAGTAGAGTTATTCTTTTTTTGACATAGTTCCAGTTTTCTTCCGTGTTTTATGCTGTACTCCCAATATAACAAATAATTTTGCGTTTGTTTACAATTTTTACGAAGTGTTTTTTTTTCAGGTAGAGCAGACGAACTTTTAATTAGCGCAGTTCCGCGAGTACTTTTGATCGAGGCCGTGACTATAAATAGTTCGCAGTCGCCGCATACTAATTACTATTAACATTCAAGTAATTTCTACAATGTTTTGAAGCAAAATTTTAGGTTGCCTTTATTGAAGCAAAATAAATAAGAAATGACACCATCAGAGGATTTTGACAAAGTGCAATAAGCGTACAATTAAAACCTGCCCTGTGATATAACGATGTTTCATGAATGAATGAATGAAAATGGAATTGAAAGAGGTCAGAGGTCGTTCGCATAAATTATAATTATATACAACACCCGTTGTATATACTTCAAGTATATACAACGGTTGTTATACTCTATGGTTATCAGATAAAAAATCTTTTAATATGTCTAAAAAATTACTGTGACACGCACCAAATTCCCCTTATTTACCAACCTTTTTGACCTCACTACATCCAATACAGGCATTTATTCTATTATATCTTGTTTGACAGAGCTCTGTGAGCTCTGTCAAACAAGATATAATAGAATAAATGCTCAGTTTACCCCAGAACACAGGAAACTGACCAAATCCCTGTTAATTGTATACTTCTGTTAATTGAATAATTATCACTGGCAAAATGGATATTCAATTAAGAGGATTCTACTGTACATGTTCCTGTGAATTAACTTTCACCAGACTGCGCAAGTTCACATTTGTCAATCTCTCTTCACGGAATTTTTTCCAGTTCTTCGCTCATTTGTAAGAATTTCTAACATGTAAAATTTACACCATGGAATTATTATTTCCGTGAAGTATTTTTGAAAATCTTGGTGTTTAGATTAACTTGACAAAGTCAAGATAAGCTATTGCCATCACATGGTGCAAAAGTGTGAGTCTGTCCTTATCTTCACATTTTCTTTCACACAGGCTACACCCTGTAGTTCTTGTCCGATCATCACAAAATTTCATATGCATTGTTTGAGGTCATGTCTATATGAGAACGTCCCCTTTTGGTCTTGATCTGCCAACTGTTATGCCTACAGGTACTTTAGAACAGTCTACAAGTCGTATTTATGAAGGAATTTCATTGTAACTTAGTAGGATGACTGTATAATGTCTAGATGAGAAGTTGAGAACATCCCCTTTTGGTTGTGACTTGTCATCCGTGACGGCTACGGAGCCCGAAACTCAAAAACCTTAAGCGCTGTCTACAGATCGTCATATTTATGAAGGGATTTCATTGTAACTTGGTAGGATGACTTCATATAATGTCTAGATGAGAACGTTCCCTTATTGATCGACCATGATGGTTCTGAGAGCCCGAAACCCCAAAACTTTAGCACAGTGTGCAGGTCGTATTTATGAGGGGATTTCATTGTAACTTGGTAGGATGATTGTATAATGTCTAGATGAGAACATCATATTTTGGCTGTGATCGGTCAACCATGATTGCTGCGGGAGCCCAAAATCTAAAAACCTTTAGCACAGTCTACAGGTCATATTTGTGAAAGGGATTTCATTGTAACATGGTAGGATGACTTCGTATAATGTCTAGATGTGAACATCCCCTTTTGTTTGAGATCGGTCAGTCATGATGCCTACGTATGCCCAAAGCCTGAAATGTTTAGCATAGTCTACAGGTCACATTTATGAAGGGATTTTATTGTAACTTGGTAAGATGATTGTGATTAATGTCTAGATGAGAACATCATATTTTGGCCATGATTGGTCAACCGTTACAGCCACACAGGCACATGACCTAGATTTGTTTAGCACTGTGTACAGTTCATATTTATGAAACAATTTCATTGTAACTTGGAAGGATAACATGGTATGATGTCTTGATGAGACTGTCATATTTTGGCCAGGTTTGGTCAGCTGTTACCGCCTCCTTGTCACTTGACCTAGATTTCTTGAGCTCTACTCACAGCTTGTTTTTATGAAGGGATTTCATTGTAACTTGATTGGATAACTTGGTATGATATCCAGATGAGACTCTCCTATTTTGGCCATGATTGCTCAACCGTGACTGCCAAGCCATCATGTGACCTAGATTTCTTTTAGCAAAGTCTACAAGTTATATTTATGAAGGGATTTCATTGTAGCTTGGTAGGATGACTTATTTTGGAATGATTTTACTGTGACTTGGTAATTTTTATTGACATTAAATGTTAGGGCCAAATCAACCCAGTCTTAATTCTTTAGTACAGTCTACAGTCAAATTATTCTTATTGAAAACAGCATACAGGGAACAGAAATTAACATATTCTCAATTATCACAGTTCTTGTCTTATTTCATAATCATTTCATAAACATTGACCATTATCCTTTTCATCAAACACTACACACAGTCAAATTAAGCTACAGTGTCGCTGGCACTTTCATTTAGCTCACCTTGACAAAGTAAAGCAGAGCTTATCTAATTACTCTCTGTCCGTCGTCCATCAACACTACATTTTGAACTTCTCCAAAACCACCTGTCCAATTCAAGTGAAAGTTTGTGTGAGTGATGGTCCCGAAGGGGCATTGCATTATTTTTCAACTCAACATGCTCAGCCCCTTAGAGAGCGGGTGGAGAATAATTCTCAAAAAAAATTAAAAATCTTTTACTGGAACGATATGACATACTCTTCAGTGCCTAATAATCATACATGTATGATTTTTCTTTTTCGAATAAAATTCCTGCCTGTATGATCCTTATTTGACCCTGTATGGTTATTAATTTTCAGCAATCGAATGTACAGAGCAGCCGCTTATCTCAAGCAAGAAGTTCACCAAAACAAACTAGTAAGATACATGTACAAGCAAACACAGTATGCAATGGAAATGTTAACTGGTAGAGATCTGGAAGCATATATTAGGGCTTTATTCTAAAGTACTCTTGTAATACTCAGTGGATGTACTTAATACCATCTCTGAAACAGAATTAATTAGTCTATAAGGTTTTGCCATGGTGCAATTCATGGGAGAGTGCCTGTAGGCACTCTCCCATAAATTGCAAAAAGACAAATCCATGTGAAAATAATGATAACCGAAAATAATTTAGTCCTTCACCACTTCAAGAGCATCAGACTTTGGTGTTATAAAAACGGCTCGGAGAATAGTGGCTGGCTCACATCTTGGAATTTTCCACCCTATTGTATTATTATTTGACCCAATATTATTATTAAATTTCAGAAATTTTCCACCCTGTACTATTATTTCACCCTGTACTATTATTAGACACTCAAGAGTAGTAACCAATGCCTGGAGTGGAAGTCCTCAAAAATGGGGAACATGGCTATAAAGGATTGCTTGGTCTGGACTTTGTATCCATGTTAACCCTTTATCTAACGAATCGCCCACATCCGCCCGCGCAGTATGCAAATTGAGCAGTTGAAAAAATTAAATTTTTCAAAATATTCCAACAAAACCATATCATGTAACCCCTCATTGGAACGAGCTCATTGAGCTCGTTCCAATAGGGGTCACATGATATGGTTTTGTGGAAATTTTTTGAAAAATTTTAAAAAAATTATATTTAAAATAATAAATTTTCATATCGTCTGTGTTGGGTAAAGGGTTAAGGTCATAGTTAGCAAATATACAGAAATATATGGCAGTAAAAACCAATAAATAAGTTTGTACGGTCATACAATTTGAATTAAACATGTCATGAAAAATCATGGGAAGCCCTGAAATTCAATTTTTCAAAAGCTGCAGGAAACATGTATTTTGCAAGTCCACACTTTCGGTATTTCAAATTCAGTGTAACTCGATTTTATTAAATTCAGATCTTTTCTCAAAATCAATACCAACTGAACATTTTATCATTTGTACAGATGGAGAAACTCATTTATTGTGGGATATGTGGAGAATCAACCGATGAATGCCTTCATTCGCATTCGAGTGTTTCTTCAAGTGAGAAAATGACCCAGTGTGAAATGGATAATTCAGATAACACCAATGTTGCTGTGTCAGCAACTGAGGACCATGTAAACATACCTGAAGATGAAAACTCTTCCACATGTGACACCTTTGATGAGTGTTCCAATGAGATTCCCGAGAGTGTTGAGGATCAAGGACCTGATATAAACGAGAGACCATTCAAATGTGACTCCTGTGAAAAATGTTTCACTTTCAAAAGTAACCTCAATCGACATGTAAGAATTCATACAGGTGAGAAACCATTCAAATGTGACTATTGTGACATGTTTTTTCGTCAAGAATCTACTCTTCACCAACATAAAAAAACACACACAGGTGATAGACCATTTGAGTGTGAATTTTGTGGTAAACATTTCCGCTCCAGGAGCAATCATCATGAGCATTTGAGAATTCATACAGGTGAGAAGCCATTTAAATGCAACATTTGTCAGAAGTGCTTTAGCCAAGAATCTAATCTTGTTCGCCACAAAAAGACTCATACAGGAGAGAAACCATTTCAATGTGACTCTTGTTACAAATGCTTTAGTCTGAAAAGTAATCTCTTTCAACATGAGAAAACTCATACAGGTGACAGACCATTCAAATGTGACACATGTGGCAAGTGTTTCACTTTTGAGAGTAAGCTCAAACATCATCTTAGAAATCATACTGGTGAGAAACCATTTAAATGTGACGTATGTGGAAAGTGTTTCAGTCAAAAATTCTCCTTTGTTCAACATAAGAAAACCCATACAGACGAGAAGCCATTTCAGTGTGACATTTGTGAGAAGCGTTTTCGTTTTAAGAGTCATCTCACTGAACATTTAAGAACTCACTCGGGCGAGAAGCCTTTTGAATGTGGCTTTTGTGATAAGACCTTTAGTCAAATGTCCAATCTCGTTAAGCATCAAGGAACTCATACAGTTGTGTTTGACATTTAAATTCTCATTAAGTTCAAATGCTTATTAATCCTTTACCCAATGAATCGCCCGCATCCATCCGTGTAATATGCAAATTCAGCAGCTGAAAAAATATTATTTTTCGAATCATTTCAACAAAACCATATCATGTGACCCCTCTTTGGAACGAGCACGTTGAGCTCGTTCCAAAGAGGGGTCACATGATATGGTTTTGTTGAAATTTTTTGAAAAAATTTAAAAAATGATATTTAAAATAATAAATTTTGAAATCGTCTGCATTGGGTAAAGGGTTAACATTTTAATGAGAAGCAGATGACACATGGCATGTTTCTCAGGTAATTTTTTCAAAACATTTTGTCAATGGAGGAAACGTTTTGTAGCTCACCTGCTTTATTGATCATTTTCTGTCTGTCTATCTGTCTGTCATCATCCCTCCAATGTCCATCCATCATCTGTCTGGCATGAAGTTTAATCGACCTCCCATAAACAACTGGACAACTTTGATATGCATATCCTTCATCATCCTAGTATGTCAATTCACACTTGTTCAAATAAAGTTGCCACATCCAGGGGCGAGGGTGGATTATAAGGGGCAGCACCAATCTGAATCTTTTGATATTTACCATCTTTAGGAGGGTCAGATTCACATTTGTTCAAATCGAGACCCCGTGTATATATTTGGATTGGACTCCCCGTGGAATTTTACCTTAATGCAAGCTGATGCAAGGTGAGAAAATTTCTTTAAAAATCTATCTGATCCATCAGTCAGAATCTTTTGATATTTGTTATACATCGTCTTCATGGGGGTCAGATTCAAGCTTGTTCAGATCAAGTCTATGGATATTAAATGTTCAGTATTTGGGCTATCTATTGAAGCACAAATTTTAACTTAGTGCAAAATGAGGAATTGTCTTTAAAAACCTTCTTCAGATCCACCTGTCAGAATCATCTGATATTTGGTATGTCACATCCTTATGGGGGTAGATTCCAGTTTGTTCAATAAAGTCCCTTGGCCCATATTTGGACTTCTTCTTTGTGCCTGAATTTTAACTTAGTGCAATATGAGGAATATTCTTTTAGAATCCTCTTTTTCAGATCCACCAGTCAGAATCTTCGGATATTTTGGTACACGGCATCCTTATGAAGACCAATTTCAAATAGGGCTGTCACGATTTTTTAATTTAGGAATCGATTAATCGTTGCAAATAATCGATGATAATCGATTAATCGTACCTAAATGCCCCCTCCCCCTCCCTCTCTTTGAAGTCAATAAAAAAGAAGTTCAAGTCAGTTGACCTACCTCAAGGAAACAACAAAGACAATCCTTTTTTTGGTACATTCAAAGCTTTGATGTTCTGAACTTTTGAATTGTCAGTGTAACAATCAAGACCGGTCGGCAGTTGCGAATTTCGCAACTGCCGACCGGTCTTGATTATTACATTGACGGTTCAAAAGTTCAGAACATCAAAGCTTTGATGAATGTACCTGAAAGACAATTGCTTCCAACGGCTTCTTGGGGTTTTAACATCGATGTTCTTAACTCTTTACCTTTAGAAACAATAGTTTTTTCATCAAATTTTCTTTTAATTATTAAACGTCTAAAACGGGATACAATTTAGCGATTATTCGACAACGAAAAAAATACTAATCGATTTCGCCGTGACTGATCAACAGTCGATTAATCGTGACAGCCCTTATTTCAAATTTCTTCACCTCAAGTCCCTGGGTCCATATTTGGGCTTTTGATGTCAGCCTGAATATTAACTCAGTACAATATTCTTAATATTCTTCAGATCCACCAGTCATGAACTGATCTTTACGAAACTTTTTGGGTACCTTTGTTATGACTGTGGGATGAGAACGAGTGTTTTTGGGTGCGGTCCGAAATTCAAGATGGCTGCCAGCCGCCATTTTGTACCGACGATGCAGAAATCTGTTTTTTGTACAGAACTTCCATATGAAAGCTTTGATTTGAATAATTTTTTGTATGAATGTTTAGTACCATGAGATGCATTACATATCATACAGGTTTTTTTCTCGTGCTTAAATTATGCAAATTAGACTAACTTTGATTTATTAAGTGTTACTTTCAGCACTGTCAGTGCAAATGCCAATACGGCTCGGGCTAGAGGCCGCATTTATGAACCGATCTTTACGAAACTTCTTGGGTACCTTTGTTATCACCATGGGACGAGAACAAGTGTTTTTGGGTCCGATCTGAAATTCAAGATGGCCACTGGCAGCCATTTTGTTCAAAATTAGGGGCAATCAGATTTTTGCGCAGAACTTCCACATGAAAGCTCTGATTTGAATAATTTTGTGTATGAATGTTTAGTACCATGGGATACATCACATATAAAACAGGTTTTTTTCTTGTGCATAAATTATGCAAATTAGACTAACTTAGATTTATTCAGTGTTACTTTCAGCACTGTAAATGCCAATTCGGCTCGGGCTATAGGCCGAATGTATGAACTGATCTTTACAAAACTTCTGGGGTACCTTTGTTATCACCGTGGGACGAGAACAAGTGTTTTTGGGTCCGGTCTGAAATTCAAGATGGCCACTGGCAGCCATTTTGTACCGAAATTAGGTGTAATCAGATTTTTGTACAGAACTTCTATATGAAAGTTCTGATTTGAATAAGTTTTTGGACAAATGTTTAGTACCATGGGATAGATCACATATAATACAGGTTTTTTTTTCTCATGCGTAAATTATGCAAATTAGACTAACTTTGATTTATTCAGTGTTACTTTCAGCACTGTAAGTGCAAATGCCAATACGGCTCAGGCTAGAGGCTGTATTTATGAACCGATCTTCACAAAACTTCTTGGGTGCCTTTGTTATCACTGTGCTATGAGAACAAATATTTTGGGGTTCAGTCATACCCACTCTGGGACTCAAAGATTTCTTTTCTAGTCTAGCATCTGACTGTCACCCACCTTTACAATACTTTACCTATACATTTGTTACAGGCAACGGTCAGTATTTATGTACAGACCGTTACAATACTTTATATGTACCTTTGTTATCAGGTCATTACCTTGATGTTTGTCATTGCTGTGTCACATACTATACATGTACATGTCTTAAGTTGAGCTACAGTGTCATTGACACTTTCATTTTGGATTGGTAGAGGGTGGGGTTCAAACTTGTTTAAATCAAATGCCTGGGTTCATGTTAGGACTCGGTTGTGTTAATTGAATTTAAGCTTGTCTAAATGAAGTGCCTTGGTTTATGTTAAGGTCTGCAGTGTTAATTAGCCATAGATATGACCTTAATCCCCCTTTAAACAACCTTTGTTAGGTGATTAAGGCCCTTTGGGGCCTCTTGTTTATTTAATCCTTAACCCTTTACCCAACGAATCGCCCCCATCCGCCCGCGTAATATGCAAATTGAGCAGTTGAAAAAATTACATTTTTCAAAATATTTCAACAAAACCATATCATGTGACCCCTCATTGGAACGAGCTCATTGAGCTCATTCCAATGAAGGGTCACATGATATGGTTTTGTTGAAATTTTTTGAACAATTTAAAAAAATTATATTTAAAATAATAAATTTTGATATCGCCTGCGTTGGGTAAAGGGTTAAAACAGTTTGAAATCTCAAAAATTGAAATGTTTACTCTCCCGAGAATCAGTTAGTCACTCAACAGTTGGTTTTCACATGTCAGAATTTTCATTATTTTTTATTAAACATCAAAGTTTGAAAAAAATTGGCATTACAGTTAAAACTAGAAGTCCTGTCATGAATAGTGCGCTTATCTAGGCGTAATTGCGCGTTGGAATTCCGCGCAATTGCCATATCGAGTGGCATCCAAAGCACGGCAGGTTCTCCTGGTTACTCATAGCAAACACATGCAATGTTTCTGCCAATGGACCTCCGGGTTACCTGGAGGTCCATTGGCTGAAACATTGCTTGTGCACAGGCCATATGTACAGAATTTGATAGCTTTACTTGGGCCATAACGCGTAGATTAACGTGCATCTCAACATGCTATTTGTGCGCATTTCATGACAGGACTTCTAGTTTTAACTGTAGTGTAGATTTTCACTGTTTAATAATAAAACAGATAAACTGTTTTTTTGGTTGTGCAGAATTTTAATGCCGAGAGGAAAAAGATTCTTTTAAATAGTCTGACTAATAATTATCATTTTTTGCCACAAAAATAATTAGCTTACGGCCTTTGGTTAGGATAAGCTGATACCTTGTTCCAATGAGGGGTCATGAGCTGTGTTGTTGAGGCAAAATTTATTGTTACAAACATTACATTATGTAAGGGGTTAAATCTGTCACTTGCAGTAAGTGTTAGAATAGAAAGTATAGATGGGTGGTATTAAAATTTTGAGATAGGTTTTGGTACTTTTTGGAGGTTGTTTTGGGGTATCGGTTCGGTATTTGGTATTTGACAGATAATACGAATGGGGAATACACATCTGGAAAATACTGAATAAGTTGTTCTTGTATCATTCTCCCACAGTGCCTCAAAGGCCACTGCCAGTGAGCTCAACCTCGGCATTCTTCCACCAACATGAATGATATATACAGTAATTTTGTGACTTGTTAGCTCACCTGACTGAAAGTCAGGGTGAGCTATTCTGATCACTTTTCGTCCGTCGTCCGGCGTCCGTTGTGAAGGTGGTGTTTGGGCTTTTTCTCCCAAACCACTGGCTGCATATTAATGAAATTTCATGTGAGAAGGGGTTGTGTCTGCGGACACCGATTTTTTGTCAAATTAGGTTTCGGCTCACATTGAGCAGAGGGATGGGGCAAAAATGCTCCAATTCTTAAAAAATCTTCTTCTCAAGAACCAGCAATAGTAGAGATTTGATATTTGGTATGCAGCTTCCTTTTGAGGTGTAGACTCAAGTTTGTTCAAGAGAAGTTGGAGGGGCTATATTTGACGATGTTAAAGGAGGGGCAAAAATTTTGGCCCCGCCCCAAATTTCTATTTTCCAAACCGCTAGGCCGATTTGAACCAAATTTTACATGAGTGCTTATTGGGTCATAAGTACCTAATTTATGCCGAAATTTTTTTCCCCATAGCCCCGTGGGAACCACAGGAGCTAAAAATAGAAAAAAAATGAAAACGCTCATATCTCCAAAACTACATGGCACTGAGAATTCTTATTTGTTGTGAAGCTTCCTTAGGACCAACAGAATGGAATGATCAAAAAAAATTGCCATCGGTTTTATCATGGGGTACTTTTTGGGGAGTTTGAAAAAGTGCTAAGTCAGCATTTTTTAACACTGTGGGTAATGGGAAAAACATAAGACTACTTTTCTCCGAAAGCACTGCTCCAAAAGCTTTAAAATTTCACATATAACATGTTTGGAAGATTGTTTCACATGTTTATTGAAATGAATTGCCTGGGTGGATATTTGGGCTCCCTATGGGAGCCCAAATGTTTAAATTAGTGCAGTATGAGGAGTATTTTTGAAAAATCTTTTTCTTCAGATCTAGCAATAAGAATGTTTTGATATTTGGTATGCAGCATCCTTAGGGGGGTGAGATTCAAGTTTGTTGAAGCCAAATCCCTGGGTTCATATTTAGGCTGAAAATTTGGGGTCCCGTTGTGGACTTCGAAATTTTGGACCAAAATCCGAAAAAAATTTTTTTTGTTTTTTATGCGTTTCGGTCAATTTTAAGTGGGACTTAGAAAATTTTGGACCAAAATCCGGAAATTTTTTTTTTTGTTTTTTAGGCATTTCTGTCAATTTTAAGACAAACAATTTTTTTTTTTTTCCCCTGAAAATTTGGGGTGCGGGTGGGACTTAAAAAATTTTGGACCAAAATCCGAAAAAAATTTTTTTTGTTTTTTATGCATTTCTGTCAATTTTAAGACAAAAAAAATTTTTTTTTTTTTTCCCAGAAAATTTGGGGTGCGGGTGGGACTTGGAAAATTTTGGACCAAAATCCGAAAAAATTTTTTTTGTTTTTTATGCATTTCTGTCAATTTTAAGACAAAAATAATTTTTTTTTTTTCCCCTGAAAATTTGGGTGCGGGTGGTACCCAAAATTTTTTTTTGTTTTTTATGCGTTTCGGTCAATTTTAAGACAAAAAAAAATGTTTTTTTTCCCCCTGAAAATTTAGGGTGCGGGTGGGACTTAGAAAATTTTTGACCAAAATCCGAAAAAAATTTTTTTTTGTTTTTTATGCATTTCTGTCAATTTTAAGACAAAAAAAAAAAAAAAATTTCCCCTGAAAATTTTGGGTTCGGGTGGGAAAATTTTGGCCCAAAATCTGAAAAAAATTTTTTTTTTTTTCTGCGTTTTGGTCAATTTTAAGACAAAAAAATTTTTTTTTTTTTTCACCCTGCTTTTCTTGGGAGGGGGCGTATGCAGCTTATTCAAGTCAAGTCCCTGGTTTGATATTTAGACTACCGTGTCAGGTGAGCGCCCTCAGGCCCCCTGGGGCCTCTTGTTCTAAATACTTCTTAACTCTTAGCCTGCTGAGTATTTTTGAAATATTTTTTATCAAATCTAGTCATGGCTGCTGTGAAGCAGCCATGACTAGATTTGATGAAAAATTCATCTAATTCTATTTCAAGGAATCATTGATGAAAAAATCCATTCAGTTTACAGTAGAAAAATCTGATTAGGCCTCACAAAGTAGATCTTCTGTTTCTCAGGCCATTTTTTGTAAAATTGCATGATGCGGGCAGTTTTTTATTTTATTTTTTATTTTTGTAATAATTTCTTTGCCATTAAAAAGTTCATGTTCTTGGTTTGTTTTATGCTTCAGGCTCCATAATCTACAGAATAGCATGGGTGGTGGTGTATTATGTCCCTTGAGTACAAAGCATTGCAAAGCCTTCTTGCACTCAAGGGACAATAACTTGGGTAAAATATCAGACATAGTCCATTTGATTTTGATTTTTTTAAGTTTTGGATAGGTTATAAAAAGAGAGCATGCGGCAGCCAAAAGGACCATGCAGGAGGGCCTGAGAAACAGATTTTTAATTTGTTTAGGCCTTAAATGTGCCTAAATTGTACTTATTTCAGTGGCAAGAGAAATACGGTCCTGGGCAGGAATATCCGCCAGCAGCATGCAAGGGGTTAACTCTTAACCTGCTAAGTATTTTCAACATATTTTTCATCAAATCTGGTCGTGGCTGCTTTGAAGCACTCATGACAAGATTTGATGAAAAATTTATCTAAATTTAACTCAACAAAATCAATATTGAAAAAATCTAGTTAATTTACAGGGGGTAAATTTGATTAAATGTCCCCAAATTACACTTATTTCATTGGCAAAAGAAATCCTGCCCTGGGCAGGAATATCCCCCACCAGCATGCAAGGAGTTAACCTTCAAAGGTCTATATAAGTCTTTTGCGATCTGAAAACGTGGTATTAACATTAATGTGTATTAATTTGGAGATCCTGATGATTGTACACAAATCACCTGAGCACTGATTCCTAGTCAAGTCTTGGCTGCCTGTTCGGGCTGCTAACTAAGATTTGACTGGAAATCACTTCTAAGCAACCAAACGTATACAGGTTGTAGTCTTGTGGAAATTTCAGACATTTCCCAGGCCCTCAATAGTTACCAAAACTGAGTAAAAAATCGGTCACTTCCTTGATGAAAATGGACCCTTCCAAAGCTATCAATCCTCATTAAGGCCTTATGAACAGTGAATGGTGGAATATGTGAAAATTCAGACAGTTTTGGTATTCAATGGTGGGTTTTGTTCGTTTTTTTGGTATCCTCATGATATCTTTATCGATACGGTTTTTCGCTATATTGCTCATCCCGGGTAAAAATCATGATCTTGTTCTGTACCAGAAAACTTGTATGAAAATGATGAACTGCTAGTATGGAGATATTTATGATTGCTAATTACAGTTAAAACTAGAAGTCCTGTCACGAGCTGTGCGCTTGCCTACGGTAGGCTTAATTGCGCGTAGGAATTGCGCGCAAATGCCATATCGAATGGCATCCAGAGCACGGCAGGTTCTCCTGGTTACTCATAACAAACACATATAATGTTTCTGCCAATGGACCTCCGGGTTACCCGGAGGTCCAATGGCTGAAACATTGCTTGTGAACAGTCCATATGTACAGAATTTGATAGCCTCACTATGGTCATAACGCTAAGATTAACACGTAGATTAACGTGCAAATCGACGTGCTATTTGTGCACATTTCATGACAGGACTTTTAGTTTTAACTGTAGTTGTTTGTGATGGACACTTACTCATCCAGTTTAGCCTTTCTTCTCTTGTACACTAAAACTTACAAACATGAAAGGATTAGGACTGTTGGGAGTCTGACAGTTGTTCACCACTGCTCGGCATGTCTTTTCAGGTATTCTGGCTTTGTCCACCTGTAAAACTGTCTTGACACGATATGATCCTTGCTGTTAAAGGTGTCATTAAACTCTAAATAACCCCCCCCCCCTCCCCCCACCAAAACCCAAAGCAAGCTGTTAATTGAAAATAGAACAGGCTGCAAGCCGAGAGGTCCTTGGTTCGAATCCCACCTGCAGCAGCCACGTTGTGTCCTTGGGCAAGACACTTCACCCCCAATGCCCACGTGGGGCACAGTGGCATTGCTGCTAAGGTGTACTGCACATTGATGGTGCACTTGTCTTCAACCAGTGCTAACCCTGCTTGTGTGGAGTTAGTATGTTGGGGAGCTGACAGTTGCTTGCCATTGCTAGGTGGTTCTCTCCAGGTACTCCGGCTTCCTCCACCCATAAAACTGTCGTCATGATTAGCCATTGTGCAGAAATATGTGACATCAAACACCAATAAATAAATAAATAATTAATTGAAAATAGAATATTTCTTCATTTTGGGAATTCACTTTAAAAACATTTTCACAATCCAGTTTCAGTATTTCCATTAGTTTCTTGAATCCTACACCCTATGTAACATGAACCAACTAACCTGTGCAATTTTACAGCTTTAGTCACCAAGCCAGAAAATAAGCAGACTGTCATCTGCAAAATGAGGTCCCCAGAGGGGGAATTTAATTGTGCTACCCTTGCACAGCAGGGTAGCATCACTAAATTTACCCTCTGTGTGAACCTCAGTCTGAATCAGAGTCTCAAAACTAAACAGAAAGAGGTACCCAGAGGATAAATTGGCCTGCTGAATGGGATAGCATCATCAAATTCACCCTCTGGAGACCTCATTCTGCAAATGTCAGACTCCTTATTTTCAGACCTGTTAGTCACTGTACATTTTCATGTTGTGTGTGTGATGGTAGTTACCAATATTTTATGACCAGAAAGTGTGACGTACAGGGTTGTTAGTTTATTTACTTTATTCTGGTTATAAAGATTTTTTGTAAGTAACTGAGAAACTAACCCTGTGCACTGTACAGCCTTAGTATCAATTAGGGCTGCACGATATTCAAAATTGAATACCGTATCGGTTTTAAAAAAAATACCACGGTATACCGATATATCGAAAACTGTTCAGATATATGAACACAAGTACCAAAATCGAGACTCGAGGCATCACAGTCAGAACGAATTAGCATTCTTTGATGATGCGGTTCGAAAAACCTTTACCCAACGCAGACGATATCAGAATTTATTATTTTCAAAATTAGTTTATCAGATTTTTCCCAAAGATTTCAACAAAACTATATCATGTGACCCCTCATTGGAACGAGCTCAACGAGCTCGTTCCAATGAGGGGGTCACATGATATAGTTTTGTTGAAATTTTTGAAAATTATTTTTTCAACTGCTGCATTTGTATATTACGAGAGCACAAGCAG
Source organism: Pictodentalium vernedei (assembly GCA_031216915.1). Classification (NCBI taxonomy): domain Eukaryota; kingdom Metazoa; phylum Mollusca; class Scaphopoda; order Dentaliida; family Dentaliidae; genus Pictodentalium; species Pictodentalium vernedei. The sequence continues at coordinate 441,281,275 of CM062289.1, read as the reverse complement.
ACGATTCCTTGGATAATGGGGTTATATTATTCATTCGGGGCTGCAGTTAAAAAACTCCAGACATCTTGAAAATTAAATTGTGTGTAAATAAATAATGACGATAAACCAATATTTTTGTAATTACACCGGTATTCAATCGATATTGATTTGAATACCAGTATATATCGGTTTATCGATATACCGTGCAGCCCTAGTATCAATCTCATCTCAATCGCATCTATATCAAATCTTACTCAATGTAATGGCCAAAACCAGCCAGTACTATTTACAAATAGTGTTCAAACTCAGCTAAAGACCTTTCATTCGAATGGTTTGTGCAAAGTTTTCTCAGATGTGTGTGTGTGTGTGTGGAGCGGGGCGGGGAGGTTACATTCAAACATTTGGAGGCCTGTGTAGAAATATTAGAACATTGTGATTCTAACAGTTGTACATGCAACTTGTTTTTGAGTGCAGAAGTCCTTTTGTATTGAAAACTGTTCAAAAAAGATCCCCATCGGAATGACAGGAAGTACAGCAGTGCTTCTTGACTGTGGTAAGCTCTGTTTTACTACTAAAATAGGACCTGGTAACCAACACCTGGGGTGGAAGTCCTCTACAATGGGCAGGAAGTCCTCTAAAATGTGCAACATGAGTATAAGCAATTAGTTGGACTAATGTATAGGCATATTGAGCCACTGTACACAAAATATGTGACCTTAAACTAGCCCTGGTAATTCACCCTCAGCAATCAGCTGTGCTGAAGAAAAGGCAGAGGAAATGAAAAATATCGACAGCAGAAATACTGCCGACGAGGATGGCTTCTTCAGAAAGTCTTGTGGTGGCAGAAATTACACAACTTCCAGGGTGCACAAGGAATCAAACCATGTGGGTTGCACTATGCTGTATTGCTAATCTTAGAATTTACAGTACAAGTTGCAGCATAACCACTAGAAACTGTGTGTTCTGCTTCTTCTATGTTGGTAACACCAGAATCTGACATCAGTTTCTGGAAAGCTCTTACAGAGCTTTCCAGAAACTGATGTCAGATTCTGGTGTTATCTGCATCTTATTTTCACTCATACTCTACATATTGAGCAAGTCGCCTGCTTACTTTAGTTTTTTTTCTCCGCATTCACATGGTTCATGATATTGGCATGATCTAATTGAGTGAAAGATTCTGCACATCGATTGTGATTATATACACATGTATCTTGAACTACTTTCACATGTTAAAGTTTCTTGAAAGTTTTCATTTCGCCACATACTACATATACATGGCAATTGAGATTCTGCCCAGCCCTGATGATTTTCACACAATCGAATAGGCTGATTAGGCTCCACAGCAATTGCCGTAGAAGCACCAGTTTTCCACAGCAGTTTTTTTGGCTCAGGAAACAAGGATGAATTACCAAGACTGCTTAAACACCAATAAATAATAATCAGACTAAAATCCTCGCCCTATCGACCATTGGCCTGACCAAGCACTCGCTTAGTTTTTTCTATATTTACTGCTCCAGTAGCAAATATTACCATCTGATGCCACTACGTGAAATATGATGTTGCCCGCTTCATAATTATTCTGTCAACATATTGACTTACAAACCACTTCATTTTTGTTGATTTGTCAAAATGTGCTGCAGACGATGATCCGAATGAAGTGTTGTGTGAATTACAAATCGGTTTACGATTTGAACTAAGATGAACTGACTGCGAACTTTATCTGATTAATTGATTATTTGTCTTCATCACAATAACTTATAATACGAAAAGATGTCAAGTAACCAGGTTTTCATTGATATACAGTGTAGTTTAGGCCACACAAAGTAGATCTGTTTCTCAGGCCATTATTTGTGAAATTACATGCGGGCGAGCGGTTTTTTATTTTATTTTTTATTTCAGTAATTTCTTTTTTGCCATCAAATGTTCATGTTCTTGGTTCAAGTTTTAGGCCTCAAAATCTACAGAATAGCATGGGTGGTGGTGTATTTCATCCCTTGAGTGCAAGAAGGCTTTGCAATGCTAAAGCATTGCAAAGCCTTCTTGCACTCAAGGGACATGCTTCATACAGCTCTTGAAAAACCCTTGAAAATGAGTTTTTTCTTGAAAAACCCTGGAATTTGAAATTAGCCCTTGAGAAACCCTTGAACTTTCAGAAATCTCTTGAAAAACCCTTGAATACCAAGCTATTTCCTGGGCATTGTAAATATATGTGTACTCGCCTTTTACTTGTTTGTTGCGCTCGTGTCACTCAGTTAAAAGAAAACATAAAAAAGTATGGAATGTTTTACCAAGATTACTGTAACACAGATCACACTTTGGGTACCAGTACTTCCTGACTTCCAAAGTGAGAACCGTGTCACATGAATCTTAGATTTTTAGAGCTCATACAACAAGCTGAATAGTATATGTAGCCCTTGAAAAAAAGAAAGAAGCCCTTGAAAAAACCCTGAAAAACCCTTGAACTTTGTGAGCAAATTTTTGTATGAACCCTGAGGGACAAATTCATAAATTTTTTCAACTTGGGTAAATTATCAGACATAAACCATTTAATTTTTATTTTTTTTAAGTTTAAAATTGGTTATAAAAACAGAACATGCGGCAGCCAAAAGGACCATGCGGGAGGGCCTGAGAAACAGATTTTTTAATTTTTTTAGGCCTTACTGAGGAATTTAGCATTTACAGTACATTCACTGTGGACTGGTAAGCCATGCGTGGGAAGTAATGTCCATGCATGCGCTTACCAGGTAATAAAAATCATCATCTGAAAATTTTTAAATAATGAAGCACCGGGTTATACCCAGTGCTTCATCAATTAAAATTTTGATGATTATTCCTATAATTAGTATTTGGAATTGAATATTACATCCGTGGAAAGTTGCCCACCTGTGGAAGTGACAAGTCCACGACAGACATACTGTTCTCATTGGAAGTCAATCTCCGAAGATTTTCAAATTAAATAACAGAACATATGGTTTCAACAGGAAACATCCATGATTACATGCAGGACATCAATATTTAGTCATTTAAAATAAAATTAACCCTTTGATACTTTTGTACATCTTATTACCTACGAAATCAAACAGCACGTTGATACTTCTGTACGTCTTATTACGTACGAAATCAAACTGTGCGTTGATACTTTTGTACGGCTTATGACGCGATCGACTTTGTGGTCATTTGTTTTGTTATTATTTTTCAATTTTTAATCTCAATTCCTGTTTTCTCCCGAATAGTGCTCAGTGACAACAGTTGACCAAAATGTTATCGCAGCTTAAAATAGTAATATAATCCTGCTGTCAAGATTTCTTAACTGGTTGAGTTCTAGAAGCCACTATCAGGCCTTTCAAAAAATGAGGATACCAGAGCAAAAGCCAACACTTTCCTTGCCTGTGGGCACTCTCCAATAATTTGCAATAAAACAAGTTTTGAATAACAAATTCAGACCACCACAAATAATCTAGCCCACAACCAGATAATCACTAATGTGAAAATATCTTATTATTTGTACTTTCCGACGTTTGACGTCGCATTTTGAAAAATGTTGACGAAACTGAATTTCCCATGACGTTTGAAAGTCAGGATAATTAAAGTCTGAAAGGGTTAAAGCACCAACTTTAATGTCAATGATTTCAAACAAATCAAAATCAGAACATTTCGTTGAGCTGATAAGTGTTTTTAATTTTCACCTCTGAAAGGTGAAGGAAATACGAATCTCAGAAGGGTAGTACAGTCCCGTAGACCCTACTGAAACACTATGATTATGCCTCACGTTTGTAACATCAGCCGTGATTGGTTAAGTTGACACTGTCTAAAAGTCATAGTACTGGAGTTTTGGGGAAAAACACGGGTACTATCGGAACGTTTTTCTCTGGAGACAAGAGAACAAAGAAAATGTAAGCGCCGCTTTCATTGATCAGCGTCGATTGGAATTATCTCAACACCAAACGCTGGTTCCGTCTCCGTTTAACTTTTTTTCAACACCGGTAGACACAAACTTGCCAACAAATATATCATCTTCAGTGGGTGTGTTTTTAATTTTAACTGCAAACAATGAATTCAAAAGAATCAAAAATATTAAAACTCACGTGTTGTTCACCACTTCAGTGAATCCTGAATATGAGTCTCAGTTATGACTTCAATCAATTATATTTCCACAAGTTTAGTACTCCTCGACCTCACTGAGCCTCCGCCTCAAGTTCAAAATAAATTGTTTCACTCTGCTTATTTCTATGAACTGTTGTCATCCGAGAAACATGAATTTATATTCCATTAATTTATATCACTTTTAACACAAGCATTAACAATCAATTATAACATGAATAGCATGATGCAGTTGTAAACACTGGAATTTGGTGAAATAGAAACTCCCAAAGCGACGGCACTTGTGACAAGTCATTTTCGAAGAGACGTCATTCGTTCGAAATGACGTAATGTTTTTGGATTCGACTACATTGTTATTACAAGATTGATGACATGTTACAGTTAACACTTAACAATGAAAGTTATTTTTTGTTCAGCATAATAAACTAATTAGAATGTTTCTTTTCATGTTCTGTCGGTCGATAGTACCGGAGTTTGTGTGATTTCTGAAATAAAACCTGAAGCAGGTTTTATTTCAGAAATCACACAAACTCAGGTACTATCGACCGACAGAACATGAAAAGAAACGTTCTAATATTATATTATACAAATTTAGTACCCTGACCCTTATGTGTGTTGAGTTTTGTATTATTATATAATCTTCAAACTGTATTCCAGTAAAGAAAACCTTTATAAAAGTAATAATTAGAAATACTGAATGAAACATATCTTTATTATTGTACAAGCGTGATTTGGAGTTATTTCCCTTCAATTGAGCTGAAACTTTTGGGAGACTTCAATTCAAGGACATTGGGAAATGACATGCCGTTATTATTGTGGGACAGAAGTTGACTTTATAAGTGTTTTATTTGACACGGGATGGCATTGTGTGTCTTGGAAAGTTGAGGAAACTATATTCAAACTTGTACAAGTGCTTTAATAAGTTTCAAAGAGGAGAGAATCCATGTAACAACGTTTCATGTTTCTCAAAATCACAACTGATCTGTTAGTGTAGAAACACCAGAACAGAATCCTCTGTAAAATTGGACATTAGGGGTATGTACACATGTTTTATTTCAAGATTTCGTAATATTCTCATTAAACAATACTGTTTTCATTTTGTTTGTGAATCTGAATGTTTATTATCGCTAACAGAAATGTTTGAGGCGATTGGTGAATGGGAAATTGGCAAAGTGTACCATAGAATGTCTGTACATCCCTTTTAGCTGTCACGTGATCTCATACACCCCATTGACCTTCTAACATCCCTTTGGATTTGAATGTACCATACTGGATGCATTGGTTTCTGACCAATCAGAAAGCGTGTATAATTTTAAAAGGATAATAATGACAGGAGCATACAAATTGCAGATGTTTATTAGTATCATGTCAATAACAATTTTTTTTGTGAATAAAGTAAGACTCTTTGTTTCTTTTTAGCTCAACTGAGCAAAGCTCCAATAGAGCTTTAGTGATTACTTTCCATCTGTCATCCATCTGTCCATTCAGAATGAACTTGACATTATCAACTTCTCATAAAGTACTGGGCCAAATTTGATATGCATGTTCTTTATTGTCTGTCAATTCAAGTTTCTTATCAACCTACTCACAATTGTTTACTTCAGGCTTGCACTACAGTGGAAGTCCCTAACTCGGATAAAATACTCTCTATTTTTGTCTTTCCCAAGCAAGTTGGGAAAGAAAAGTGGTGCAAAAGCACCAATAAAAAATAAGCCAAAACTGGGTCGAGTGCAACCGGCGCAGACCCAGTACGGGACGCTCTCTCCCAAGTACAACTCCACGACTTCCGTTGCCAGTGCGCATATACCATCTCTAAAGACTCATTCTTTTTATAATCCGCTTCGTGTCGAGATGTTTTTGCACGCTTATCAGTGTTCCACCAGCTCGATGTTTGATGATTCCTGATTCATTGTACCACAGTGTATCCTTTGTATTCTCAGGAACAGTGTTTTTTATATTCTCTTTTCTATTATATGTCCATAATGTATATTTATTTGTTCTCTCTCGAGTCGCGCGCGAATTTCGTGTGCCACGCGGTTCGGACTTAGATTATTTCACAATTATTGTTAATGCCTTTTTTGCAAAATTTTCTAATTGTGTTAGAGTTAGGTGTCAGCGGGGGTACCACTCCTACAGTGTTTCTTCTTTCTTTTGAGAGTAGTCTTCCTGTTGTGTGGTTCCCGGTCGTCCGTCTGGGGTCTTTGTTTCTGTCACCTTTCTCTCTTCTTTGGGGGTGTGCTGTTTTCTGATTTCACCTTCTCTGCTCCTCTCACCTCTATCATGCCCAGGACAATTCCTTGTGGGCAATGTCTGGTGCCAAAACATGTGGACGATGTACATTCGTCTTGTTCCTCCTGTAAAGGGTGTTCGGCCGAGCGGCCATGTGGTGTCTGTGGAGCATGGTCATCCACCTTCTGGGCGTCAGTAAACCGTGTCGTTCATTCCCGTGGCCGTGCCTCCCGCTCCCGCGGGAAAGGAGAACGTGGTCGTTCGGGGCCTCCCGAGCCAACTTTGTCTGGTGAGAGTTATTCCTCCTCCGTGGGGGATGTGCAGTCTTTTCCTGTGGTGGATACTGTGGGAGCCGTTGAGTGTTCTGGTGAAGAGGTGCCTGGTTCCGGGACTAGGGTCCCCCTCCAGTCGACATCTGAGGCTGTCACTAGGGTTGTGACTCCTCCTTCGGAGCCGAGCCGGTGTGCTCTCTCCACTTTTTCACCAGCCTCAGTGACTCTCGACGTATCTACTACTACTGCTGGTCCGTCTGCTTCGTCGTCTGTTTCAGCCGGCCTCGGCTTTTCGCTGAAGGGGACTGCAGGAATGTCCGATACTGTAGACGTGGGATATCGGCCTCAGCCTTCCCTGACTTCAACTCGGCGAAGTCGGAAGGGGCTGCCGGCGGAACCCATCTCTGTGGTCTCTTCGCCGTTGAGCACCACAGTTGTGTCTTTGGATTCGGATGTTCGTAGTGGAAACACTATGAACTCCGTGGCGTTTCCATCTACTCATTCTGGCCACACGACCAGTTTTGGGGGACCAACGCCTTTTGTGCAGCCTGGACCTTCTGCCCCGCAGAGGTCTGCGGTGACTCTCATGAGTTCTCGCCATATTGATCCTCGGGGTGCATCGTACCCCTATACACGTCTGCCTTCAGATGTTTCGGCTGCCGCCCGTCGTCCCGCATCGGGTGTTTTGGAGGATCGTGACCCTTCGCTGGTTAAGAGGGTCAGAGGTGAAGCCACTTTGCCGGTTCTCTCCCCTGTCGAACCGGTCGGTACGGGCAGTGAGCTTAGGGAGGCCCTCTCCTTACTCACTCAGGTTCTTTCTAAGAGCCTTCCTGTTGCTTCCAGCGAGGCTATGAGTGGTTTCCAGGCGCCTCCTATGGCGCCGCCTCCCGGGATTGGAAACAGGCCAGTTTCTGATTCCTCTGGTGTTCCGACACCATGGGAGGCGCCGGCTGGTTTGCCCACGATGGGCTATGTGTCTTCCGACTCTGGGGAGGAGTCCGACATGCTTGAGGTCGAGGGCCAGCAGTCTTCAGACTTGGGGGCAGCTCTTGACTTTGTGTTTGAGTTTCTGCCTGATCTCAAACCTGCTAACCAGCCGACAGTGTCAGCCTGGCCGCGATCATCGGTCGCGCGCCAACAGCCTATGGAGCAACCTGCTTCTGGGCGCCTTCTACCGTGCCAGTCGGTACAGGTGGTTGAAGCTTTTTCAGCATTGGATTCCAAGCTGAATTCCAAGGCTTTGAAGACTTCGTTCTTCACCAGGGTTGACACCTTTTTGCCTCCTGTGCGTTATCGTTCCTACGATTCCTCCAATCCGTCGGTCTGCCAGACTTTGACGGTTCTGGATCAGGACTCCACTTCCCTCGGGCTTTCCAAGCCCAAGTCTGCCGTCATTCCAATGATGACTCTGGAGTCCACGTTGGGCTTATCTAGAGAGATGCTTGGCATGCTTTCTCTCTCAGATCACGTCGTCTCAGCTTTGGCTGCTTATCTGCCTCCAGATAAGTTTGACGAGGTACAGGCTCCTTTGCGTGTGCTGTCCAAGGCGCTTATGCACCTTACTCACACGCATGCCTGTAACATGGCTAATTTGGAATTAGTTCGAAGGGACGCTGTGCTGTACACAGGACGATCCCTTCCTGAGGAGCAGCGTGCTGCTCTTCGATCTGCTTCTTTGGCAGGTCCGCAACTTTTCCATGGTTCCGTGTCGACGGTCCGGGATGACGTCCTACGTCATTCCAAAGATCAGCTGCTGTTTCGTCAGCTTGATCAGCCTTCTCGGGGAGGCAAGGGCCGTTCGAAGCCTAACAAGTACCCTTCTGCTTCCTCTGTGAAGCAAAAGGCTGGTCCTTCTGCCACCGCCTCTACTTCTTACTCACGGGGTAAAGGTAGGGGTCGGCAGAATCGAGGGAAGTCTCAGGATTCTTCATTTAGCAGAGGAGGTGGTTTCTCCTCTTGCGGGCCTCGTCGGGGCTCGAAATGAAGGTCCTCACCTCGACTCGTCCCAGGTTGGAGGAAGGATAGCAGAGTTTGCAGACCATTGGGCCACCATCACATCCGATCCGTGGGTGTTAGATGTTGTTCGGTCCGGGCTGCGCATATCCTTCCGACGGCACCCCACTCTGTCAAGGGTGCCTCTTCCAACCACAGTTCCTTCAGACGTTTTACGTCGGGAACTTTTGTCCATGGAGATTGCCAATCTCCTGGCAAAGGGGGCGATCGAGGTCGTCAAGAACGTTCAGTCAGTGGGTTTCTATTCCCGCCTGTTCTTGGTGCCGAAGAAGGACGGCCGACTCTGACCGGTTATCGATCTGAGTATCCTGAACCAGTCTATCATTGCTCCCAAGTTCAGCATGGAGACTTTCAGGTCGGTCCGCCAATCAATTCACCAGGGAGATTTCGCAGCCAGCATCGACCTGCGAGACGCTTACTTCCACGTTCCGATGCATCGGGCGTCACGGAAGTATCTCAGGTTCGCTTTTCTGGGGCGAGTTTACCAGTTCAAGGCCATGCCTATCGGCCTCAACCTGGATCCTTGGGCATTCACCAGACTGATGTCGCATGTGATAGCATTCCATTGCACACAGTCCAGGGTGACTACTTCGGCATATCTGGACGATATCCTCCAGAGGCATTCCAATGCTGCCTTACTGGAATCGGATGTCGCCACTCTGTTGAGCTTGTTCACGTCGCTAGGATTCAGAGTCAACGAGGAGAAGTCGGCCCTGGTCCCTTCTCAGTCGTTTTGTCATCTGGGGATGTCTTTCCAAACCAAATTCAATTTGGTGGTGGTTCCCCAGGCCAAGGCTGTGATTCTCTCAGCTTTTGCTCTGACTCTGTCCCAGTCCAGGTCCGCGACCGCTCGGAGTTTTCTCCGGCTGATTGGTCTCTGCGGTTCGGTGACGGATCTCATTCCTCTAGGTCGGCTGCGTGTCAGACTTCTCCAACACTTTCTGCTCAGTCGTTGGAGGCCGAATGTAGATTCTCTGGATCAGGTGCTTCCGTTTCCGGACTCTCTGTATCCTCACCTTCTTCCCTGGACAGATGTTCAGTGGATTACGCAGGGTGTTTCACTGGACTTACCCACGTCCGATCGCGTTCTGACGGCAGATGCCAGCAATCTCGGATGGGGTGCGACGTTGGATCCTCTCGGTCTTTCCCTACACGGGATGTGGGACCAGGATTAAGCAGCTCTACACATCAACCAGAAGGAGCTTCTTGCTCTTCTTCTGAGTTTCAGGCAGTGGATCCCTCACCTGTCGAATCGCCAGGTCCTTCTACTATCCGACAATTCGACAGTGGTTGCTTACATTCGGAACCAGGGCGGCACGCACTCGGTTCCGATGTACGAGTTAGCTCGGGATCTTCTACTGCTCGCTCAGGATGTTCACGCCGGAGTGGTTGTTCGTCACATTCCCGGTCGTCTGAACGTCCTAGCCGACTCCCTGTCCCGACAGGGCAGGGTTATTTCCACCGAGTGGATGCTTCACAGGGCAGTGTTCCAGTCGCTTTGCGATCTCTGGGGACGTCCCCACATCGACCTCTTTGCGACTCGTTGGAACCATCAGGTGGACACTTTCGTGTCCCCATGTCCAGATCCTCTGGCTTTTGCCATGGCGCTATGTCACTCGATTGGAACGGTCTAGTCGGCTACGCCTTCCCGCCGGTTCCGATTCTTCCTCAGGTTCTCGCCAAAATTCGAACCTGCAGTTGTTGAATCATTCTGATCGCTCCCCTGTCGCCTCAGCGGGTGTGGATCAATCAGCTCCGCTCGCTGATGGCGGCGGTTCCGGCACGTCTCCCGCTACGTCGCGACCTTCTTTGTCAAGGTCGCCCGAGGAGGTTTCACGTCGACCCGTCTTCGTTGTGCCATCACGCATATCTTTTGTCAGGTCCTGTCTCCTCCGTAGAGGTATTTCGAGACTAGCAGTGGAGTGCATTTCTTCTTCAAGGAGGCAAGGAGGCACTGGTTTAGCTTATGCAGCTAAATGGAAGTTCTTCTGTCGATGGTGTGCTGATCACTCTGTTGATTATGCCAATCCTTCGATTTCACAGATTGCGGAGTTTCTGGTATATCTGTTTGATTCTCGGGGTCTCCAGCCTGTTACCATCAAGGGTTACAGGTCTATGCTTTCAGAGACTTTTTCTTATGTGGGGAAGCGTCGTATCGGCACTAATCCTTACCTCTCCAAGATTGTTCGGCACTTTTCTTTGAAAAGGCCTCGGACTTTGCAGCTTACTCCACGATGGAATCTTTCGTGGGTGCTGTTTTGCTTGGGGGGGGGGGGGGGGGGGGGGGGGCGCGCCATTCGAACCTTTATCCCAGGTGGATATGCATTTTCTCACATATAAGACGGCTTTTCTGATGGCATTTGCTTCGGCCAGACGGGTTAGTGAGCTTCACGCCCTCTCGGTTGACCCAGCCTTTTTTAGGAGCTCTCCCAACAGTGTTACTTTTACCACTGATTGCTCCTTTTTGGCTAAGAATCAGTTACCAGATACTACTCCTCCTCCTATCTGTATCAGGGCTCTTCCTTCTGTTGAGGGTACTCGCCCTTTGCTCTGTCCGGTTCATGCTATTCGCATTTATCTTCATCGGACACGCTTCATACGGAAAGACAGGAAACGTTTTTTTCTGTCTCACATTCCGGGTCGACAAAAGATCTCTCCTCAATCCATTTTTCGATGGATTTGTCTTGCTATTCGTACGGCTTATAGTCGTTTAGCAGCTGGCGATTGTATTACCAATCGTATTTCTGCCCACGAGGTGCGGGCACTGTCTACCTCTTGAGCTTATTCTAACTCCGTCAAGTTGTCGGATGTTATGCAGGCAGCCTACTGGAGAAATGCTTCTACTTTCTCCACCTTTTATTTGCGCCAGTTGCAGGAGCAGTCGGAGGACCTTTTTGCCCTGGGTCCTCTTTCTTCTGCTCAGGCTGTTGTCTGCTATAGATATTAGGCTTCTTGAAGGTCAGTTTCAGCCTTGTGCTGTTACTGCCCTTTTTCTGTCTGTGTGTCACACAGGCTCATATGTCTCTTTTCATTGTCCTTTACCAATGATTGCGACATTATGGTTGATAAGCCTCGGGACCTCTTCCTTCTACTTCACGGTTCCAGTGCACTGGGGTTATGTGGGGGTTGGTTATGCGATTCCCTCCAGCCTTTTGTCTATTCAGCCTGAAGTAAACAATTGTGAGTAGGTTGATAAGAAATCTAAATTTTATAGTAAATTTCCTTTCTTATTATACCTACCACAATTGTTTACATGGAGGCCCTCCCGTCTTCTTTACGGGTAAAGAATCTTTCCTCCCCGCTGATCACATAACTCTAACGTTTACGGATTCAAAAAGAATGAGTCTTTAGAGACGGTATATGCGCACTGGCAACGGAAGTCGTGAAGTTGTACTTGGGAGAGAGCGTCTCGTACTGGGTCTGCGCCGGTTGCACTCGACCCAGTTTTGGCTTATTTTTGATTGGTGCTTTTGCACCACTTTTCTTTCCCAACTTGCTTGGGAAAGACAAAAATAGAGAGTATTTTATCCGAGTTAGGGACTTCCACTGTAGTGCAAGCCTGAAGTAAACAATTGTGGTAGGTATAATAAGAAAGGAAATTTACTATAAAATTTAGATTTCTTCAAATTAAGTTTCCTCACCATGGGAGGCATCACAAGGGTCATGATGCTGTTAGCTCCCTCAAAATGTTTTTAAACAAATAAAATGTCTTCTTCAGAACTACCAATCAGAATTATTGGATTCTCGGTATACAACATCCCTCGAAGCTCAGATTCAGGTTTCTTTGAAACAAGTCCCCGGGTTCATATTTGGGCTCCTTGTGGGAATCTGAATTTTAACTTGGTGCAATATAAGGAAACTTAATTAAAAATTAGTACTGAAATGGTTAACCGAATAATTGGTTTGAAACCGGTTATCTGAAATATCGATAGTGATCGTCATTTCATGGTTAAAACAGTAAATCTGCAGCTTCTCCTTTGGGATAGAGTACACCTCGAAGCAGCGCTGTACATATTGAGAAATAATTGACTTTGGCATTCAAGACTTCGTTAATGATCGGCAATTTCCGTGTGTATTGAGTAACCGCAGAAACTATTCTGTAGTATGTATACAAATGGAATTGAGTACTCGACAACGTTCGTTTGTATACACACTACGGAATAGTTTCTGAGAATACTGCTTTCCAGTTCATACAGTTTTGATCCCAGCTTCGATGAAATAATGGCTACAATTAACCGGATATTATCTGGTTACAGCTCTCGGTTAGTTGGTTGTGAAAATGAGCCAACCGTTTCAGCCCTATTAAAAATGAATTAATTTTTACACACTATTTATTTGCTACAGAACCATGATTGTATGAAATTATACGTGTATAATTTTGTATAAGAAACCTATCTCTTCGAATGTTCAATTGTATTGTATATATTTTTCAAAACTATCTGAATAAAAAAATTTACAAAACAAAAAACTTCATTAAAAATCTTCTTCAATCTACCAGTCTAAATCTCTCTCTTGGTGCATGGTGGCTCAGTGGTTACAGCTTGGATTTCAAACCGAAAGGTCGACAGGTCGATCCCTGCCAGGGGTTACTGCATTGTGTCCTTGGGCAAGGCTTTTCATCCTGTTTGCCCATGTGGTGGCTTGATGGCACTATGTACTAAGACAAAATGCATATCGATGGTGCACTTGTCTTCAACAAATGTTAACCCTGCATGTGCAGAGTTAGTATGTTGTGGTGTCTGGCAGTTGCACGGTGGTTCTCTCCGGGCACCCTGCTTTCCTCCTCCCGTAAAAATCTCCGACATGAGAGAACTCTGGATGTTGAAAGTGTTGTTACACTGCAGTAAATAAATAAATAAATAAACAAATAAATCTCTTGATGTTTGGTACACTGCATCTTTCGGGGGTTCATCTTGAAGTTCAAATCCAGTCCTGGAGTCATATTTCGCCGTTTGTGGGAGCCCAAATTTTAACCTAGTGTAATATGAGGAATATTTTAAAAAATATTCTTGAGATCCATGTGACAGAATCTTCTAATATTTTGTATCTGGCATCTTTAGTGGGGTGAGATTCAGTTTTGTTCAAATCAAGTCCCCGGGTTCATATTTGGGTTTCCCAACGGAACCCCAAATTTCAACTGAGTCCAATATCTTAAAATCATCTTCCGATCTATCAGTCAGAATCTATTGATGAATTGTATAGTGCATCCTTGGGAGGGGGCGGATTCAAGTTTTGGGTCATATTTGTGCTCCCTATGGGAACTGCAGTATGAGGAATATTCATTAAAAATCTTCTTCAGATCTACCAGTTATAATCTTTTGGTATTTGATATGCAGCATCCGTAGAAGGTTCAGATTCAAGTTTATTCAAATCTAGAGTGATGTTTGGGCTCCCTATCAGAGCCCCGTATTTTAATTTTGTGCAATATGAGGAATATTGTTTTAAAATCCTCTTGTTCAGATCCATAAGGCCACACAAAGTAGATCTTCTGTTTCTCAGGCCATTATTTGTGAAATTGCATGTGGGCGAGCGGTTTTTTATTTTATTTTTTATTTCAGTAATTACTTCTTTGCCATCGAAAGTTCATGTTCTTGGTTCAAGTTTTAGGCCTCATAATCTATAGAATAGCATGGGTGGTGGTGTATTTCATCCCTTGAGTGCAAGAAGGCTTTGCAATGCTAAAGCATTGCAAAGCCTTCTTGCACTCAAGGGACAAATTCATCAATTTTTTTAACTTGGGTAAAATATCAGACATAAACCATTTAACTTTTATTTTTTTAAAGTTTAAATTGGTTATAAAAAGAGAGCATGCGGCAGCCAAAAGGACCATGTGGGAGGGCCTGAGAAACAGATTTATTATTTTTTTAGGCCTAAGTTTTTGATATTTGGTTTACAGTATCCTTGGTGGTGTCAAATTCCTGTTTGTTCAAATGAAGTCTCTTGAATTTATTGTTGGGCATCTTATGGTATCCTAAATTTTACCTGGGTGCAATACAGGAAAATTCCTTTGAAAATCTTCTTCAGATCCACCAGTCAGAATCTTTTGATATTTATTGAGCAGCAACCTCAGGAGCAAGGTTGGATCCAGAGCTGATTTGATACCTGTTAAAAGTATGGGCACCCAAAACACGAGCCAGATTTTTATGCACCCCCCCCCCCCCCCCCCCACCCTGCCCCCCAAAGTTTGGGAGAGCATATAGTCACCACCCTGTCCATCTTTCTGCCTGAAACAAATGGTTTCTAGATGATAGCTTTAGTTTGACTGAACAAAACTGTAAAACTGTCACGGTCATGATTGGCCATTGTGCATAAGTATGTGTCCTTAAACACCAATAAATAAGTATTCAATGATTGGTTCCGTTTAGTTTTTAGCTTGACAAAGTCAAGATAAGCTATTGCCATCACGCGTGTTGAAGTCTGTGATGTCTGTGAATCTGTTCACATTTTCATTAGCACAGGGTACACACCGTAATTCTTGTCCGATCATCACAAAATTCCATGTGCAGGTTCGAGGTCATGTCTAGATGAGAACGTCCCATTTTGGACATGATCGGGCAACCGTGATGGCTGCACTGGCCGAAACCCGAAAACTTTTAACTCAGTCCAAATGTCGTATTTATGAAGGGATTTCATTGTAACTTGTTAGGATGACTGTATAAAGCCTAGATGACAATGTCCTATTTTAGTCGGGTTCAGTCAATCCTGATGACCACAGGGGCACGTTACCTAGATTCCTTCAGCACAGTCTACAGGTTTATGAAGAGATTTCATTGTAAATTGTCAGGATGACTCTGTATAATGTCTAGACGAGAACGTCCTATTTTGTCGGTGATGGTCGCACAAGTGCGTGATCTAGATTTGTTTAGCACAGTCAACAGTTTATATTTATGAAGCGATTTCTTTGTCACTTGGAAGGATAAATTGGTATGATGTCTAGATGAGCCTGTCATATTTTGGTCACGATCAGTCAGCCGTTACTGCTGTCTGGTCACGTGACCTAGATTCCATTTTTTATGAAGAGATTTCATTGCATCTTGGTAGGATAACTCAGTATGATATCTTGATGAGACAGCCCTGTTTTGGTCACCATCGGTCAACTGTGATTGCAGGACTGGCACATAACCTAGATTCATTTAGCAAAGTCTTTGAGTAATATTTATGAAGAGATTTCATTATCACTTGGAAGAATGTCTCGTTTTGGAATGATTTTACTGTAACTTGGTTACTTGAGTTGACATACATTAACCGTGAGGGCCACATCAACCCAGACCTAAATTCTTTTGTACAGTTCTCACCTCTAATTATTCTTATTGAAAACAGAGCATGTAGGGAACAGAAATTAACATTATCACAATTCTTGTCTTATTTCATAATCCTTTCCTAAACATTGAGCATTATCCTTTTCATCAAACACTAAACACAGTTAAGTTAAGCTACAGTGTCATGGACACTTTCATTACTTATCCCCCTCATATCAATATCGGTCTCAGTTCACTTTTTTCGGTACTTTGCCAATCTCTGTTCCGATGATTATCATAAAAGTTCTTTTTATACCCCCATTTTTTTTAAAAAGTGGGGGTGTACTGGATAGAACCTGTCCATGCGTCCATCTGTACGTCTGTCCATTGGAACTCAGATGTCTGTTTGCATTATAACTTCAACATTACTGCTCAGATTTCGATGAAATTTCAAAGCGATGTTCACTATCATGAGACCTTGAAGCAGCATTAGCCGTTTTGTTGTTGAAATATTTTTTCTGTGAGTTATGGCCCTTTGAATATACAAAAAATTTTCGTCTGTTCGCATCATATCTCGGGTTTGGATCATTGGATCTCAATGAAATCTGGATTGAAAATTGTTTATGGGAAAGGCTTTCAAATAAGTCTCTAATAATATTTTTTACTTTTCACTTTTTAAACTTATCCCCCCTTTTAACTTTGAAAAATCGCTGTTTGTCTCGTAAAATAGCCAATCTTTTGTCTGTTCGCCTCATATTTCAGGTTTGGGTTATCAGATTTCACTGAAATTTGGAATGAATATTGTTTATGGGAATGTCTTTCAAATGAGTCATGCCCCTGCAGTAAAACAAAGAAAATACATGCAAATCACCTCCCCAAATGTAGCATTATGTCTTTGTTTTGTAAGGTTGGGGTTATCAGATTTTAATGAAATTTGGAATGAAGATTGTTTATGGGAAAGGCTTTTAAGTGACCCAGGTCCTTGCAGTAAAACAAAGAAAATGCATGCAAATCACCTCCCCACATGTGGCATTAGGTCTTTGTTCTATATCTCTTATGTGAATGGTCCGATGATCACTAGACTTCAGTAACAGGTTTTCTGGCCTTCATAAGTACCTTGCTGTAAAGCAAAGGCAATAATTTTGTTTTTGACTCGTAAAATAGCCAATTTTTTGTCTACGCCTCATATCTCTGGTTTGGGGGTTCATGGCTCTCACGGAAACTTGGAATGAAGGTTGTTTATAATTCTTTAGTTGTGCTGCAGTTCTTAATTTTCATTAGATCACGCATACACTGTGAAAACTTGTTTGACAGCTAGACACATTGTCAAAGTTGATTGAATTTATGAATTTACCTTGCTTTTTCAGTCAAATTATTATTAACAATTCTTAGTCGTCAATATACAACAAGTTTGTAAATACAGCAGAATCCTCTTAATTGAATATCCATTTTGCCAGTAAAAATTATTCAGTTAACAGGAGTACGCAATTAACAGGGATATTGCCAGTTTCCTGTGTTCTGGAGGTAAACTGAGCATTTATTCTATTATATCTTGTTTGACAGAGCTCATAGAGCTCTTTCAAACAAGATATAATAGAATAAATGCCTTTATTGGATGTAGTGAGGCCAAAAGGGTTGATAAATAAGGGGAATTTGGTGCGTGTCACAGTAATTTTTTCGACATATTACAAAAATTTATATACAATTAACAGGAGTTTTCTCTACAACCCATATGCAATTAACAGATCAAATTTGTACTGAAGGCATGGTAAATGGTTTTGTGTTTGAAAATTATATTCAATTAATAGGGATATACAATTAAGAGATATCCAATTAAGTGGGCTCCACTGTACCAGTTAGACAAACATTTAGCGGTCAGTTATGAGCTGAGCCTAGACGTCAAAGTCCCAAGTCTAACGGACAGACTCCATAGCGTCAAAACAGGTAGTTGTGCTGTGCAGCTATGGCAATGTCGTCAAGATTTATTAGGCTGACATTTGTTTTGTTGTCAAGTGTTGTTGAACCAATGAACCAAGATCTGATTATGAATCACTGTCATATAACTAGACTCAAAAACTGTGGTATATATAGAATAAATAGGTACAAGGGTCGGTAATCAGTTTTAAACCACGAGTAGGATGAGGGTTTTAACCACTTGGCTTGCCGAGTGGTTAAAACCCTTATTTTACGTGTGGTTTAAATCCGATTACCGGCCCTAGTACCTATTTGTTTTATTTTATACCATGCTCTTAATAAATAATCGACCTTGTCACTTAAAATGGAGAAAAAACTATACTTTCTCTCGCAAGCACATGGGTTTGTTTTCATCTGCGCCGGTGGGCAGTACTACCGGCTGCACATGAGTGCTTGATTGACAACTAGACACATCGTCAAAGTTGATTGAATTTACCTTGCTTTTTCAGTCAAATTATTATTAACAATTCTTAAATTTTGTTTTAAATATTTAATTGTAAGTATTTTAATGTTAATAAGTCATTTCACGTAGTAGATAGTACCGCCAAATGTTGTATGTTTGAATGACACCTTGCGAAATGTGAATGTATCGATGTTGGCAAATTGCGTCATGCCGAAGGTCAGGTTGGATGAACTTCCGATTTTTGGTGTAAATTTTTTTAACCACAGAGAAGCTTTACATCTGTAGTAGGGTTAAAAAGCTGAAATTTAACATACAGGCATTTCACAGGTAGTAACATACAGTTAAAACTAGAAGTCCTGTCATGAAATGCGCACAAATAGCACGTTGATATGCGCGTTAATGTACGCGTTATGGCCCAAGTAAAGCTATCAAATTCTGTACACATGGCCTGTGCACAAGCAACGTTTCAGCCAATGGACCTCCGGGTAACCCGGAGGTCCATTGGCAGAAACATTGCATGTGTTTGCTATGATTAACCAATAGAATCTGCCGTGCTTCGGATGCCATTCGATATGACAATTGCGCGCAATTCCAACGCACAATTAAGCCTAGATAAGCGCACAATTCGTGACAGGACTTCTAGTTTTAACTGTAGGTGAGCCTGGTATAAATTAGTTTTAACAAACATGATCTCCGTGATAATTGTCTTTTTATTTCTTTTGACACATCGGGTGTGAATTACCAATTGAAGCAATCTCAGTGCGACTTGTTTACTGAAAATATAGACATTTTTCATCAACACAACCATGTAGATCATAAAGCAGCAATACAACATCAATGACTAACAGCAACAGAACAATTAAATGAAATGAAATTAAACTTTTATTCACAGTATATTAATTACATAAAAAGTACAAATGTTAATTCAATCAAACGCAATTTTGATACACTGCAAGGATGCGACATAGCAGATAATGCTGTCTTCCTGTCGCTCCTCAGACAAAGCAAAAAAAAAAAAAAAAAAATTCTCGACAGCAGACCGTGTATTTAAAACGATTTTTAAGGCGTATGATAGTGTCACATTGACGACATGGACGAGCAAATAAGGATCACAGCTGTTGAGGGATTAATAGTTGTATTGACGAGGATACAAGACAAAAATGACTTGATAATTATTAGGCAGTACAAAGTTCTATGATGTATTGAGTCGTAAAGTGACAAAGAAAAATAAAATGATGTCTTCATCTTATAATAATAATGTACCCAGTGCCGGCACCCGAGATCTCCTTTAAATGGGGTCTCGTGTTCCGTGCATTAGGTTACTTAACCTGCTCTTAACTTGCTGTCTGAATACATCATGGTTCAGAATTTAACCAAAAAAGAAATTAAATGCCTTTGAATATTTAATCAAATTTTGTACTTACTGCAGACAGGAAGTTACCGGGGTATGCACAAATAAAGTTTGGAAAAGAAGTTTTTCTCACTGTTTCCGCTGAAGAAGAAATCTTTGAAGTTGAGCAAGAAAACGACCCTCATTTTAGAGCTAAAGTGGTTACAGTTGAACCTGTCTTGAGAGACCACCCCTTTTGCCAAGCAAAAGTGGTCTCTCAAGACAGGTGGTTTCTCATTACAGGTTTGATGTTTTTGCTAGTCAGTGAATGACCAAGCAAAGAATATTTGTTCCAGAAATGGAGAAGAACTGATTTTTCAACTTTTTTTTTATTATTTCATTTTAATTCAGTTTTAATACAAGTACAAAGGCATTGTTTAATAAGTTATAGATAAAAGTACATAAACTGAAAAACTTCACTGTTAGGCCGATGTCCTGGTTACATTTTTGAACTATTGATTTCTGTGCACACTGCATTGATCTTGACTGGCTGAGTTACAACAATGAGGGTACCAGAACAAAAGCCATCCTTTTCCTTGCTCATGTTTCCTCTTCAGTCAAACACAAATAGTTTTTGTATAAATTTGTTTTATTACAAATTATTGGAGAGTGCCAACAGGCACTCTCCAATAATTTTTAATAAAACAAATTTTGAATAACAAATTCAGACCACCAAAAAAAATCTAATCCTCAACCTGTTTATTGATTTTAATACTCTGAAATTGCCAAAAATTGATTTTCCGGTCTCTCAAAACAGGTGAAAAACTGAGTTTTTGCCACAGTTTTGTGGTCTCTCAAGACAGGTGGTCTCTCAAGACAGGTGGTCTCTCATGACAGGTCCATAATAGAGTGAAACCAATCGGTACTTTGCCACAGTGGTCTCTCAAGACAGGTTTTACTGTAAAGGGCTTTCTTGATTGATTAAATCACATGGATTAACCTTGGTTAACACTTACTTAATCTGTGCCATAATAGATAGCTAAATTATTGCAGTGCCGTTGATGATTTACAACATTAACGCATTACCCAACATAACTGACAAAACCTTTCAGTGCTGTATACAAAAATCTCCATTCAAATTTAATTATGTTTTCAATATTTGTCTCAAAAACAGCGTATTACACCTCATTGGAACGAGTGTGCTGAGCTCGTTCTAATGAGGGGTCGTAAGCTATGCTTTAAAGACAAAAATTTGAAATTTTTAGTAACTGAACAATTTATTTTGCATGTATCGTTTGCTACACGAATTAGCATAAGGGTTAAGAATGACCATTTCCAATTACTGATGCAGCATAATGACCATGCAAGTGAATAAGTATGTCCACATGTAACTTGCATGATTTACTCTGTCTCATATAATTGATGCGAGTCAGTGTGACAATGTTTGCCTGATTTGGAACAAGTTTTTATACGCCCGTTTTGAAAAAAACGGGTCGTATTATGGTATACCGTCTGTCCGTCCGGTCACACGTCGTATGATAACTCAAGAACGCTTTGAGAGATTTTCATGATTTTTTGGGTAGGTGGTGTATATCGATGGAGGGAAGCTCCCTTTCGTTTAGTGTCGCCATTCGATTAGTCATTCCAGAGTTATGGGACTTCATTACTTACAAAATTGTTGATTTTTTACACGTTGTACGATAACTCGAGAACGCTGTGAGAGATTTTCGTGATTTTTGGGTAGGTGGTGTATATCGATGGAGGGAAGCTCCCTTTCGTTTAGTGTCGCCGTTCGATTAGTCATTACAGAGTTATGGGACTTCATTACTTAGAAAATTGTTGATTTTTTACACGTCGTACGATAACTCAAGAACGCTTCGAGAGATTTTCACGATTTTTTGGTAGGTGGTTTATGTTGATGGAAGGAAGCTCCCTTTCGGTTGGTGACGCCATTTGATTAGTCATTCCAGAGTTATAGAACTTTATTACTCAGAAAATCGTTGATTTTTTCTTGAAGTTATGATTCCTATAGACATAAGATATATACATGAAATTCAAATAATTTTATTTCCAAATTATTGAACACAGTATGTTGTTGGTTATGATTATTGTACAAGAATATAAAAAAAAACCTGTCCAGTACACATGTATACTCATCTTGTGTGCTTCCTCTTGTAATTAATAATGGGCGTATCATGCGCTCATGGCGCAGCTGTTTATTTCCTTTGTTAGCCCTTAGTTCAAAATAGCAGTTAATTGATCAATCACTTTTTTCGTTTGATCAATCCGTTGATCATTGGTTAATCGATCAATCGGTTAACCATTTAAACTCTCCACCAAACAAAGTTAAGGCATCATTTGATTGAATGTTTGGAAAATGAATCTTTCTCACCGTTTCAATGAAGAAGAAATCTTTTAACCCTTTACCCAGTGTAACAACCAAAACCGGCCAGCGCCATTCTCAAAAATCGTCAATTAATTTTCATTATTTTTTAAATTTTTTCGTTTCAAAAACATAGGTTATGACCCCTCATTGGAAAGAGCTCGTCGAGCTCGTTCCAATGTGGGGTCATAACCTATGTTTTTGGGACAAAACATGAAAAAAATTAGTTATTTAAGAATTTTTTTGTAAGTGTCGTCTGCTTTTCATGTAAGGTAAAGGGTTAAAGGTGAGCAAGAAAACTACTATCATTTACGATTTGGAGCTGGACTACGTATTGTGTAGGCTGCTGAATATATTGGATAATATGGTTAAATGCAGTATAGAATCTTGTGACTCTTGAGCGCATTAGAATGTGTAGAGTATATAATATTTGCAAAAAATGTTGCTAAACATATAATTGACCTGTTAATCCTTTATCTAATGAATAGGCCACATCCGCCCGCATAGTTTACATATTGAGCAGTCGATAAAATATAGATATTGAAGGCTCGGTAATTGGTTTTTGAATTATCTCTTGAGGGCAGTGTCATGTCAGAGGATGACATTATTGATTAATGTTGTTATTAATTATAATACCGTTATTAATTATTTGTATACATAAGTATAATACACACTGCTAATCATAGTATTATATAATTTATAAATAAATGAATAATATGTTTGTACGAAAGGTGTAACAAATGATTCATTTTACCTAGTACAGTGGAATCCTGTTAATTGAATAGCCACTTTGTCAATGAAAATTATTCAATTAACAGGAGTATTCAATTAACAGGAATTGAGTCACTTTCCTGTATTCTAGAGATAAACTTAGCATTTATTCTACTATATCTTGTTTGACAGAGCTCCATGAGCTCCAATGCCTGTAATGGATGTACTGAGGCTAAATATGTCTATAAACAAAGGAAAACTGGAGAGAGTCCGGATAATTTCTCGGCAGATTACACAATTTTTTATTCAATTAACAGGAGTTTACTCTTTAACCTATATTCAGTTAACAGGTCAAATTTGTACTGGAGGTGTGATGAATGGTTTTGTGTTGGGAAATTATATTCAATTAACAGGGTTATTCAGTTAAGAGATATCCAATTAAGTGGGCTCCACTGTAGTATACATGATGTCATTAATCAATAAGGGTTATCTTTAGGGCTGTTGCGACTATCATTTTTTGTAATCGACTAATCATGACCAGTAATCGACGGTTAGTCGATTAATAGTTGCTTCCCATGATTTTTTAGCAAATCATTCTTCTGTTCGTAAAACTCTGAAAATGACAATGGCACCAGTGTGTTCAGACGAAGTGGGGTTGTGGGAACAACAAATCGGTCCCGACTGAAGCTACATGTAGTCCAATCTTGGACCCACAGTCCGTAATATAATTTTTGGGGTTGGTACGTCCTGTAGGACGTACCAACCCCAAAAATAATATTACTGACTGCGGGTCCAAGTTTGAACTAGATTGAAGCCGATGAATTAAAATGAATTTACCAAAGAACGTTCCTGCATATGTTTCCTTTCTGCAATAAGTTTCTCGAAATTTTGAACATTGAGATCTATGCATTCCCTCGTCAGTTGTTAAAATTGGATCTTAGTCTGAAGTTCCGAACTTTGAGAAGTGATCTGACGTTCTGACTTTCGTCATAATTTTGTCACTTCCGCGCTTTGGGTTTTCCAATGGGTGCATTCGTGTGTACAAGACTGGAGAAATTCAGAAGAATCTATTCTTCTCGAGTAACTGTGAGTGTTCTTTCTTACACAGTCAGTGACAGTCGTACAGTCTTCCGGATACGAATGTTAACTATGGTTAGATATTTAAAGTTATTCACCTTCATTGATCATTCACCTCACAAAACAATGCAATTTAGCCCCGACGTGTAGTAGACGTGTACCACCTTGAAAATGAACGACGATCGACTAAAAATAAAAAACGTCGACTACTTCAATAGTTGACGGTTAGTCGACTAATCAAATAATCGCGACAGCCCTAGTTATCTTTGATGTTACTAATCGATATTGGGAACCAATCTGTGCATACGTAACATAGCTTCCCCAACTCAACTGTCTACATTAAGTAGGTGGACCACAGATCGAAATGCCTTTGCGCTGAAGTGTCCAGATACCAGATAAATGCATCCCACCAGAAGAGTTTATAACGAAAAATACATTTTGAGCAACTTTTCAAAAAATAGAAGGGTCTTTATTAGGAATAAGTGTTAACTTTGTTAGTAGTTGGAATATTAAGCTAGAACAACTACATGCGATGGAATGCTTAACCCATTTTTGTAAGCATCTAATCAGTTCTCCACGACTTGTGGGGAAATATTCTAATGAATCGAGATGAATTTTTAGGAACAATAATGAGGCTGTTTTGCAAAAAGCTACACAATGTTCAGTTATGTATAGCATTTTGCGATACAAGATAATCAACTGCAGCCTATTGGGCTGCAGTTGATTATCTTGCATCGCAAAATGTAAATGAAAATTTGCAAACAAATTTGAAAACTAGTTCAGTGATGCTTTACTTCTGATTGTGGAACATTCCAGGCATAACTCAGATTAACTCTTCATCAAGCATCATTAGCAACTTCATATGTAAGATGAATTCTATTAGTTTAAATTCTTCCTATTTTTACAACATTTTGCATAAAATGTCCATTAAAAATAACTTCAAGCCCATCAAATTAAAAATCCCAACTTCCATTTTGAGAACTCTGTTAAACAACCAAGACGTCATTTGAAAATATCCAAGTCCATGCAACCCTTAAAAGCAGTTCAGTTAAAAAAAACATAGTAAATGTTTCATGTGTTGCAGATCATTTGGAAATGCCCAGAAATGGATGGAAACTATTCTATCTACTTAGAAGAATTCAATACAAAACAGCATAACATAACTCTGATATACAAAAATAGCTACGTAATTTTTACAAAATGCTATTCATTTTTTGGAAATATGTAGCATTTTGCTTCACAAAGAAAGAAAGTTATTTTGAGCACTGTAATCGCTATTTGTGGCAGAGGCACGAGTTATTGCCATTTCCTGATTTTGTACCTGTGTTATATTTAAGATGTTCAACAGTTTAAAATGTTGTTGAGCATCAGCTGATCATCACGATAGTTGCTCGCATCTGCCTGAAAAATAGATGATCTGTTGGCCAATATTTGGCCAACAGAGCAGCCACACTTTGGACAGATGCAAACACCTGTGCAGCTGTAGATTGGTTGATGCTCGACATCATTCCACCATCCGGGAGCTCGGTGGCTCATTGTAGACTGTTGGACTTCTATGCTAGAGGTCCCGAGTTCAATCCTCGTCCAGGACGACCCGCATTGTGTCCTTGGGCAAGGCACTTTATCCCGGTTGCCTACATTGGGGCCCAATGACGCTTTGTACTAAGACGTACTGCACATCGATGGTGCACATGTCTTCAACCTTTGTAACCCTGCTTGAGGGGAGCTTGAACAGGGTTAGAATGTTGACAGTTGCTGACAGTTGCTCGTTGATGCTTGGTGGTTCTCTTTGGGTACCCTGGCTTCCTCCACCCGTAAAACTGTCACAGTCACGATTAGCCATTGTGCATAAGTATGTGTCCTTAAACACCAATAAAAAAATAAAATGGGATATTTGTAATAGTATCTACATCACATCTTAGGCCTACCTGTGTGTACAGCCAAGGTAGGCCTGAAGGGTGACATAGATATTATTACGTATATCCTACTCGGAATATTTTGGAAGGGAACAGATATGGTCTGAAATGATGCGTGATGTTGTAAAGAAGATAACTAGTAAAATACACACAGCAATGTTGGCTCCATAAATTGGCCATATATGTTACATTTTTTCCCCTGATATGTTTACCATGGCTTAAGTGTGGCATAAATACTTCCTGTGTAGAAATGGGCAGAATTGGAATTTCTAATTTGGTGTCGGTTTTCAGTATTTTTATGGAGGTATACTGCCGCATTGGTTCGGTATTTGGGAACTGACTTGACTGAGATTTACTTATAGAACCAAAGTGGAATTCATACCCGGAAAATACAGAATAAGTTCTTGTATCATTCTGTCAAGGTGCCGCAAATGCCACTGCCAATAAGCTTAACATTAGTAATCTTTTGTCAACATAGGTCATATCTACAGTAGTTTTATGACTTGTTCCAAACATACCTTAACCCTTTACCTAACATGAAAATCAGACGACACTTGCAAAAAAAAATTCTTGGATAACTAATTTTTTGTCTCAAAAAGATAGGTTATGACCCCTCGTTGGAACGAGCTCATCGAGCTCGTTCCAACGAGTGGTCATAACCTATGTTTTTGAGACGAAAAATTAATGAAAATTAATTGGCGATTTTGTAGAATCGCGCTAACCAGTTTTGGCCGTTATGTTAGGTAAAGGGTTAACCTTTAAAGACCTATTTCAGTGTTTTTTGATCTCGGAGCTTTGCTTCTAACGTGCCATCATTAGGATGTCCTGACAAATCACCTGAGGAGTGATTTTTCGTCAAGTCTTGACTGTCTGTTAAAGCAGCCAAGATTTCACCAGAAGTAACTGCTAAGCAACTGGACATCTAGAGATTGTAGTCCGTTGGGAATTCAGGACAAATTGCCCAGATGCTTAAGGGTTAATAAAACTGAAAAGAAAATCAGTCACTTCTTTCATGAAAATGAGTGCTTCAGCTGCTATCAAACCTGGACATGGCTTCATAAATAGCAAAGAAAATTTGAATACAGATGGTTTCGGTATTCATTGATTGGTTCGGTTTGATGTTTCGGTATTCCCATGGTATCGGTTATTTTTTTTTGGTGCATTGCCAATCTCTATTTCCGTGATTATCATACAAGTTCTTATTAACAATGTGCATCATTTGACAACAGCCACTGATACAGAAGCTAATTTGTACACTTTTTCAAATAACTTGAAATGTATTCAAAAGGAGAAAATAGCATACACTTTCCAAAATAACATGCTTTATCACTCACCTATTAATGTAAAACATGGGATTTCCACTGTGCTGCCTGTGTGATAAAAATAAAGTTGTATTGCAGATGTGATGATACAAAACATGTTCGATTTCGTAAACAGAAAAGGAACCCATCTAAATAAATCACGTCACTGTTGGTTGAATGCACGGAGTCGTGATCGCTTGGAAATTCCAAGTTCCTCGTTTAGATTTGTTTACCAGGGATATTTAAACAATCAGATTCAAGTCAAACATCTACAAAATAAAAATACACATTCTGACTGCTTGTTCCTTGACAAATACTTTCCACAAGTGGACATATAATGATCGTGTCTGCTAAACGTACGATCTATTTAAACAGTTTTTGTAGTGTTATTTCCTGCAGTTTAGTCAATATTTGAAGTTCGATCATCCTGACACTCATCGGCGTCAATTGGTGTCGACCAATTGAATGCAGTAAACATTAAAAAGCAAATTAGAACTGGTACCCCACCACCTAACCGTGGTGTCTCATAACAACGAAGGAAATGCAGCAATTATCCAGCTGAAGAGTGCTTTTAGTTCAATTTTCCTGTAGACTGGTTGTTACATGGGAGGTGTGTGATAAATACAGAACTGCACATATGTTTGAATGGGTTAAGAATTATCGCACTCGATTGCTTTGACCCATGATATCACTCGAGCCTTCCGCTCATGTGATATCAAACGTACAGTTAAAACTAGAAGTCCTGTCAAGAAATGCGCACAAATAACACGTCGATCTGCGCGTTATTCTACTTGTTATGACCACAGTAAGGCTACCAAATTCTGTATGTGTGGCCTGGGCACAAGCAATGTTTCAGCCAATGGACCTCCGGGTAACCCGGAGGTCCATTGGCAGAAACATTGCCTGTGTTTGCAGTGAGTAACCTGGAGAACCTGCCGTGCCTTAGATGCCATTTGATATGGCTATTGCGCGCAATTCCTATGCGCAGTTAAGCCTAGATAAGCGCACAGTTCGTGACAGGGCTTCTAGTTTTAACTGTATGTTTGGTTGTGTATATTTAAACATCGAAGTTGACAAATGTAGCTGCCTGAACAGCACACTTCAATGATTTTATGTCTACACTGTTCACTCCCTTTGTCTTAACCCCTTTGCTACTTCACGAATTGATAATATCCTGTGCAGTAAAGTTTTTTGACTGAAATGGGGTTAAACCGTTGAAGGGAAAAAAACTGAAAACATCGGGGACGTAGATTTATTTGTAATTTTAAAGTTGTTTGTACATATTCAGGCTTGGCAATTTCAGGAGAGCGATTTTTTAGCTCTCCTTACTGCCCTCCTGAAAGAATTAAGGAGAGCGAAAAATTGCCCTCCTAAATATTTTGGTCTGGGATGATTGAGATTACATGTATTTTGCTCACATTAAATTTTTGTTGTAAAGCAAAAATGTAATTTAACTTCGAAGTCACATAACATCACGTAATTTCATTTTGAAAGTGGTTTAGTGGTAAAAGGTAATGGCTGCAACCATACCCAAACACAGTTGCAATCATTTGAAGCAAAATGGGTCACAGAAATATTTTTTTTTCTGTCAGTTTCAAGTTCAACAACTGACATCACAGTTTGAGGGGTAATTATTCAAGGAATATTGACACTATAATATACTACCATTACTACTATCCTGTCACTTGAAGCACTTGCACCAGGATGTGACTGTAGATTCATGCAGACCTGTTGTCCAACAAAGTCATATGCCTACCACTACCACCTTCAACCCCCCAAGGGGGGTTGAAGGTGGTAGTGGTAGGCGTATGACTTTCTTGGACAACAGGTCTGGGTACACACACAGGTCTTGTCAAGTGTGTGTTCGATTGTTGAGTGAGACATCTAGATGTCTAAGTGATCTCGCTTTACCCGAGTAAAGTTAATAAAATCACTGATGTAGTCTGTTGGTTTCAGTTTCAATGAGTTCGTTCAACTGGATACTTAAAATGTTGTGTAAAGCTAATTGCTCTCCTAAGCTGATTGAGGAGAGCGATTTTTTGCCCTCCTGCATTTTTCAGAATGCCAGGCCTGCATATTTGAACATAATGTAATAATCTCATCCAGGACCCTCCAGCTACCCACAGATAAAGGATGTCTCGTCCAAGTGTCTTTTCACTTGAATTTATTTCCCATTTGACTAACTTTTTTGAGTCACACGAACCTTTGAATGGTATCAAGAAAGGTAACTTTATTTTTTTTCGATTTATATTTGAATTTTCAGTACACCAGAAAGAAAACCCTCACTAATAGCTGAACAAGTAGTCCAAACTGTGCCCCAAAGAACGTTATATATTTTTTGTATTTTGTCTTTCTGTGGCACGGAACGACAAAACAAAAAAAAATATATAACAGCCTGTGATACCAGGTTTTTTGATGTTTGAGAATAATAGTGTGCTGTTGTATCCATTCTCTGTATGTGGTATTTCCGTACAGACTTACAGCACTGGATATCAAAATTAGGGTCCGTACTCACGGACCTATAGTAGTGAAAGGGTTAACAGGGTGAAACACTGATACCCATTGAACTTTTTATCCTTACAGATGATGAAAATTATTTATTGTGGTGTTTGTGGAAAATCTGGTGAATGCCATCATTTACAACAACATTTGAGTATTAATACAGGGGAAAAATTCGACCTTCGTGGCACACATGATACAACCACTGTTGGGACATCGGCATTTGTCGACCATCCAGAAATTCATAAAGATGCAAAATTATTGGAATGCAACACTTTCGATCAGTGTTCTGATGAAAATCCTAATCTTGTTCAACATCTAAGACCTTGTAGTCCCGACAGATCAATCAACTGTTCTGTTAATGTTCAGAGTCCTAGTCAAAAGCTTAATTCACATCATCGTGGAATTACTCACAGAGCTAAAAAAACATTCAAATGTGATGTTTGTGATAAATGTTTCAGGTTAAAGAAATATCTGAATCAACATAAAACTGTTCACACATGTCAGAAACAGTTGAAATGTGACAAATGCGACAAATCTTTTCGTTCCAAGATACATCTAAGCCTCCATAACCAGCTAACAATACACACAGGTGAAATGCAGTTCAAATGTGACATTTGCCTCAAATGTTTTAGCAGTAAATCTTATCTTGTACAACATCATCAGAGAACTCACGCAGATGAAAAACCATTCCAGTGTGCTTCATGTGATAGGTGTTACAGAGAAAAGGACTCACTCCTTGAGCATCTTGGAACCCATACAGGTGAGAAATTATTGAAGTGTGACCTGTGTGATCAGTATTTTAGTCAAAAACATCATCTCACACAACATCAGACAACTCATACTGGTGAGAAACCATTCAAATGTGACATTTGTGATAAGTTCTTCAGCCAAAAAGGATCTCTAATGCGTCACAAAATAATTCATACTGGTGAGAAACCATTTAAATGTGACACCTGCTTTCAAAGTTTCAGTTGGAAGAATAGTCTTAAGGACCACATAAGAACACACACAGGTGAGCAACCATTCAAATGTGACACTTGTGATAAGTGTTTCATTCGCAGGTGCAATCTTGTTCAGCATCAGAAAGCTCATGCTGGTGAGAAACCATTCAAATGTGGTACTTGCTATCAAAATTTCAGTTGGAAGAATAGTCTCCTGAAACATATTCGAACACAACATAGATGTGACGCTTGAGAAGTGCTTTACTTGAAAATTCAAACATATTCTACATCAAATAACTCAAAACAGATGAGACAGCTTTGTATAAGCTAAACAAGCTTACTGCTGAATCCACTTCAGTTTATGTACTTTTGTGTTAATATGTAATCTGTTCTTCTACATGTTTTCTGAAATAAATATTGTTTAAACTAAACAGATGAGAAAGCATACCAATCTGATAAACGGTAAGTGCTTTCACTTAAAGAGCAAATCTTTGATCATCAAGGTAACTCATGGAGTTTAGAAGGCTTTTAAATGCAGCTTTTGTGACAAATATTTTGTCATTTGTGAAGTCGTGTTAGTCATCGAAAAAATCATACTTGTGAGGAGCCTATTTTAGTCTTGAATCAACATCTTATAGCGCATCCACAAACCAATACAGGGGAGAAATCTTTTACATGTGACTTTGATAAATTCATTAGTACTAAATTTTCATTAGATCACCCATACTCTTAACAGCGGAGGAATGATTTGCATGTGATATAAGTCATTGTGATGTGGTTTTTCTTTAAAAAAAAATGAAAATCGGATGAGTACAACAGAACTCATGCAGGTGAGAAGTCATTGAAACATGACATTTAGAAGTCTACTCATACTAATGAGAAACCATTCCGGTGTGACATTTGTGACGTATTTTCGGTTCAAAAGCCATCATGACAAGAATCTTGAAACACAATAACTTTCACATGGACAGGTTACATGTATACGGCAACACAGTGAAAGCACCCACTCTGTATGATATATTCTTGCTTGACTCTGAACACAAGAGAGTTTTCAGTGATGCTCAGCCGCTCAGGCCCAAACACGAGCATAGAAAGATCAAAGGTAAACGGCAATGTATTAATTGTTAGATTACGTACATCTGTATAGTTTGAACAGTACAGAAGAAAGTGTTCCAATTGTTTCTATGCCACCACACTAACAAAGAGGTGAAGTTGAGAGGTGGTTATACAAATGGATGTTAATACCACTACAGTGCAGATGCAACCTACAATGATAAATTTGAGCTGTTCGGGATTTGGCTCCGGCAAAGAATGTGGGCGGAAATTGATTCCCACCATTTAGGAACCTTCTGAAATTTATGATGGAACAATCTTCCCTAACCGAGAGGGGCAATGCATTCCACTGTTTGGTAACATCTGGGAGAAACGAAGACTGGTACAAACTGGTACGACAAAATGGAACTCCGCTGGTTTTTATTCGATCGAGTATTGTGATGAGGACTGATGGACGAAGTAACTGGTGGTACCTTGTTTGAAAGGTATGGAGGAACAAGATTATGATACATCTTGAAGAATTGAAATAGTTTGTGCTTGCAGCACTTTACCTGCAGTGAATCCCATTGAGTTTCTGAATAGAGTAAGCTTTTACTGGCACTCGCTGTAGCACCAGTAACTATTCTCACTGCAGCTATTTGAATTTTTTTTTATAGATTTGCAACCTGTGTACTTGAACAGTTGTCCCAAACACAGTCTGCATATTCCAGGAGAGGCCAAGTAAATGCGAAATGTATCTTTTCTAAGATTTTGCGGTGAAGAGTGAACTTGTGAGCTGTCCGCATGTCTCTGCGAGTCCAAAGCGCATATATGATCAGTATGCTCATTCCAAGTACAAGCTTTATTTAGGTCACACCCAAATGCTTGTGAGTAGTTACTTCGGTAATTCAAGTTCCACTTAGATATAAAGGTGGGTGCATAGGAGCGTTGATCTTATGGGAAATTAACATGGTCTCTCTTTTTTCAAGGATTAACTCAATCAACCATGATTTGGCCCCATGTTCTATCGTGGCCAAATCATGGTTGATTAATGCTGCAGCTTGGTCAGGATTCTCTACAATGAGATGAAGAAATGTGTCATCTGCAAACAGCCATATACTACTCTGTAAATTGCCGGTAAAATAACAGTGGGCCTAAAATGGATCCTTGTGGAACTCCGGAAGTTACTGGTGTCAGTAGTTAGGAATTAACATAGAAGTTAATGGATTATGCTGTTACTTGCATCTCAGGTGGTGTATTGTGGCCACATTTGAATAACTTGGTAAATTAAAGCTGAAGGGATAATGGCGGAAACATCACAATGTAACCACGGAAGTAAGTTCAACTGACCAATGCCAAAGATAGACGTTTAAATTTATTTTTGTGTTCATTAACTGGGATAATGCTGGAAGTCCCTATTTGTTCACTATTCTGAAGTGCAAGTGCCTCATCTTAACCCGTTACCCAATGAATTGGCCACATCTGCCCCCGTTATATTTTTCAATAAAACCATATTATGTGACCTCTCTCTGGAACGAGCTAGTCGAGCTCGTTCCAATGAGGGGTCACACATGATATGGTTCGGTTGGAATTTTTTGAAAAATTAAAAAAAATGTTTTTTAAAATAATAAATTTTGATACCGTCTGAGAGATGCAGTGTTCCTAAATTTTCAATTTGTGCATCCCTGGAACAGTAGGTGACAGCCTTCAAAAGCACCAACTTGCTGCTAAATCCTTTACATAATAATAATATTGTACTCTATGGTGTGCCTTTTGTAATGATGCTTGTCTCAGTACTTTTTGGAAATAAATTAGTGTTTAAACTAGATACAGTAGAACCTGTCTTGAAAGACCGCACTTTGGGCCACACAAAAGTGGTCTCTCAAGACAGGTGGTCTCTCTTAACAGGTTTCAGGTTTTCTCAAGTCAATGAATAACCAACCACAAAATTCAGAAATGGTGAAGAATGGATTTCTGTAATTACTTTGTAGTTGTTCTTTTTTATGAAGTTTTTGTAACAGATTGAAATGGACTGCTATAAAAATTATAAAAATAAATTAGTGTTGAAAATCTTCATTGTAGATTTTCAACACAAATTTATTAGCTTAACTTGACAAAGTCAAGATAAGCTATTGCCATCATGCGTGCGGAAGTCTGCGTGTCTGTTCACATTTTCCTTTAGCACAGGCTACACCCTGCAGTTCTTGTCTGATCGTCACAAAATTTCATATGCAGGTTTGGGGTCATATCTAGATGAGAACGTCCCCTTTTGGTTGCAATGGTCAACCGGTATGGCTGCCTGAGCCCGAAACCCGAAAGCCATTAGCACAGTCTACAGGTCGTATTTATGAAGGGATTTCATTGTAACTTGGTAGGATGCCTCTGTATAATGCCTAGATGAGATGTAGGCATGATCTGTCAACCGTGATGGCTGCCCAAGCCCGAAACCCAAAAACCTTTCGCGCAGTCTGCAGGTCATGTTTAATATGGAGGGATTTCATTGTAACTTGGTAGGATGACTCCTTATGATGTCTAGATGAGAATTTCCCCATTTGGACATGATCTGCCAACTGTGATGACTGCCCGAGCCCAAAACCCAAAAACCTTTAGCACAGTCTGCAGGTCATATTTATTGAGGAATTTCATTGTAACTTGTTGGGTTGACTTCATATAATGTCTAGATAAGAAAGTCCCCTTTTGGACGTGATTGGGCAACTGTGACGGCTACAGGGTCCCAAAGCCCGAAAACCTTTAGCACAGTCTACAGGTCATATTTATGAAGGGATTTCATTGTAACTTGGTTGGATGACTCCAAATAATGTCTAGATGAGAATGTCCCATTTTGATAGCCATCATTTAGCCTTGATGGGTACCTGAGCCCAAAAACCTTTAGCATAGGCAAAAGGTCATATTTATGGAAGGATTTCATTGTAACCTGTTAGGTTGACTCCATATAATGCCTAGATGATGACATCCCCTTTTGGTCGTGATTGGTCAACTGTGATGGCAACAGGTGCCCAAAGCCCGAAAACCATCAGCACAGTCTACAGGTCATATTTATGAAGGGATTTCATTGTAACATCGTAGGATCACTCCAGATGATGCCCAGATGAGAATGTCCCCTTTTGGTTGCGATCATTCAACCATGATGGCTGCCCGAGCACAAAGCCCAAAAACCTTTAGCACAGTCTACAGGTCATATTTATGAAGGGATTTCATTGTAACTTGGTAGGTTGACTTCATATAATGTCTAGATGAGAACGTCCTCCTTGGTCGCAATTGGGAAACTGATGGCTACAGGGGCCTGAAGCCCAAAAACCTTTAGCACAGTCTACAGGCCATATTTATGAAGGGATTTCAATGTAACTTGATAGGATGACTCGTTTTGGAATAATTTCACTGTAACTTGGTAACTTTCATTGATTTATGTTAACTGTGAGGGCCACATACATTAACTGTGAGGTCATATTAACCCACCCCTCAGCTCTTTAGTACACTGTACACCTCATATTATTTTTATCAGAAACATAGCATACAGGGAACAGAAATGAACGTATTCCCAATTATCACAATTCTTGTCTTATTTCATAATCCTTTCATAAACATTGAACATTATACTTTTCATCAAACACAACACACAAGTTAAGCTACAGTGTCATTGACACTTTCATTTTTATAATCCTATCTGTCACATTTCAGTTATGTATGAAATTGTTTATTCAGCAATAATCCTAATCTTTTCACAGGGGTCTTATAAAAACATCTCAATCTTTAACGAGTTTTGTAACTGAATAGCAATTGAAACCCAATTAAAAGATTTTAATACTTTTAATTATGTCAGTATAACCACAATGGATTTTCCAATTCCAGAACAGGTAAAAAGTTTTTGTCATGGTTTCAGTCTTCAAAGGGGCAGTCTCTCAAGACAGGTCTATTATGGCATAAAAATACAAGTTGGTACCAGGTCACAGTGATCTCTCAAGACAGGTGGTCTCTCAAGATAGGTGGTCTCCCATAGCAGGTCCATTATAGAGTAAAACCAATCGGTGCCTGGCAGATGTTGTCTCTCAAGCCAGGTGGTCTCTCAAGACAGGTGGTCAGGTGGTCTCTCAAGACAGGTGGTCTCACAAGACTTTGGTCTCTCAAGACAGGTTTTACTGTACCCCAAAATACAGGGTTCACACTCAATGGAAAAGTCCTTAAATTTCGGCACATTCCTAGAGAAATGCTTGAAGTTCTTTCTTTCTATTGTTCAAAAGTACTTGATTTTCCACCGCCTTCAACTTACATGTGGCCCATGAGACCAGCAGGTTCACGATAGCCCACCACAATCTGGAGTGAAGATTCTAGACCACTGCAGTTGAGTTCATTCCATTGTTTGTTTGTGTGTGTGTGGAGGGGTTGAAAGCTGCATATGCTTTTGATGTGAAAATTGAAATTTTTTTGTCATTTAGGAAATGTTTTTTGAAAGTGTCGTTTGCTATTCATGGTGGGTAAAGGGTTAACCCTTTACTTAATGAATCGGCTCAATCCACCTTGAAATTTACAAATTTTGCCATCTAAAAATTTCAGCAAAACCATGCTATGTGAGCCCTCATTGAAACGATCTCTTCTGTTTTGTTGAAATGTTTCGAAAATTTAAAAACAAAATTATGTATTGAGTAAAGGGTCAAATGTGACATTTCTGATGAGTCTTCGAGTTGAGTCTTCCATGTTATTATCAAGCAGAAGACGTATCGACTAGAGAAACCTTTCACAACTGGTAGACGTTATAAGTGTTTGAGAAAAAAAAATATACAATGTGCAGCTGCAAATTCATTCAGAAGTAAAATGTATTGGAAATCTTGCAGACATTCCCAAATCCCAAAATCTCTCCCAGCCTCAGGCCATTTTAGCTGTCATTTTTATTAAGTGTTATCCAGTAAAGTCGCTGTGGAGTTGTAGTAATCCACGCGTGGGCAGTGATGTCCGCATATGCGATTATCAGGTAGTAAAAGTCAACATCAACAAAATTTTAAATTTTAATTAATGAAGCACCAGGTTGTACCAGGTGCTTCATTAATAGGCCTGCACGGTATATCGACAAACTGATATGTATCAGGTATTCTAACCAATATCGATTGAATACAGGTGTAATTACAAAAATATCGGTTTTAATATTGTCATTATGTATTTACCCACAATTTAATTTTTAAGATGTCTTGAGGTTTTAGCTCACCTGACTGCAAGTCAGTATGAGGTATTGCCATCATTTGGCATCCGTCGTCTGTCGTCCTTCGTCCGTTAACTTTTGCAAACCTGCCTTCTTCTCCACAGCCATTTAGCCAAATTCAAACATATATTGCGCAAACCATCCCTGGGGTATACCCTTTCTATTTTGTTCAAATGGAGCGGCTGCCTTCTTCGGGCTCGAGGCTATGATGCCAAAGCCTAAAAATCTTTAAAAATTTTCTTCTCATGAACCACCAGAGAGATTGCCTTGATATATGGTATGTAACACTCTTTGGTGTTAAAGATTAAAGTTTGTTCAAGAGAAGTTGGTAGATCAGTATTTGGGCTCTCTATGGGCACCTATCCATTTTGGGCTCTGCCCAAAATATCTATTTCAAGAACCGATGGGCTGTTTTGAACCAAATTTAGTATGTAGCATAAGTGGGTCCAAAGTACGTGATTGATGCCCGAAATTTTTTTTTCGTTTTTTTTTTCGTTGCCCCGTGTGTACCCCAGGGGCTAAAAATAGAAAAAAATTTATATGCTCATATTTTCCAAACAATACGGAACAGAGAACTGTTATTTGGTATGAAGCATCCTTTTGACCGGTGGAATAGATTTAAAAAAATGTCCATCGGTTGTGTTAGGGTGTTGTGTAGGTTTGTTTGAAAAAATGCTGAGTCAGCATATTTGCAAAAAATTAAAAAAAAAGATTTCTTCAGAACCGCTGATCAGAATCTTTTGATATTTGGTATACAGCATCCAAAGGATGGTCAAATACAAGTGTGTTCCCCTCGGTTCATATTTGGACTCAACAGAGGAGCCCATATAATTAACTTAGGGCACTATGGGGAATAAGCTTTAAAAATCTTCTTCTTCAGATTATATAGTCAGATTCTTTTGATACTTGGTATACAGCATGTCTACAGGGGTCAGATTGAAGTTTGTTCAAATTGAGTCCCTGGGTTAATATTTGGGCTTCCTTTGGAAGCCCGAATATTAACTTAGTGCAGTATGGGGAATAATCTGTAAAAATCTTCTTCTTCAGATCGACCAGTCAGAATCAGTATGTGACATCTCTAGGGTGTAAGGTTCAAATTTGTTCAAATCAAGTTCCTGGGTTAATATTATGGTTCCCCAAGTGAGCCCAAACATTTACTTAGTGCAATATGGGGAATTATCGTTTAACATCATCTCCTTCAGATCCAGCAGTCAGATGTTTTTGATATTTGGTGTACAACACCTCTGGGAGGGTTAGATTGAAGGTTATTCAAATCAGGTCCCTGGCTTAATATTTGGGCATTTTATTGAAGCCCAAAGTTTAAAATTCTTCTTCTTCAGATCCACCAGTGAGAATCCTTTCACATTTGATATGTAACATCTCTGGGGGTGTCAAATTCAAGTTCGTTTAAATCAATTCACTTGGTTTTTCTTGTTTTTTTTTTAATTTTTTTTATTATTTTTTTTAGCTCACCTGAGCAAAGCTCAAGGTGAGCTTTACTAATCGCTTTCCGTCCATCGTCCGTCCGGCGTCCGTCATCCAGCGTAAACTTTACAAAACCAACTTCTCCAAAGAAACCACTGGCCCAATATTTTTCAAATGTTGGGTAAATGTTTATTACCTAATGTCAATTCAGATTTGTTCAAATGAAGTTGCCCCTTCTCCTGGGTGGGGCCACGCCCCCAAGGGGCACCCAAATCTTTGAAAATCTTCTTCTCATGAACCAGCAGTAGCAGAGACTTGATATTTGGTATGCAGCTTCTTTTTGAGGTGTAGAATCAAGTTTGTTCAAGAGAAGTTTGTCGGGCATTATTTGCCTTCGTTATGAGAGGGGCAAAAATTTTGGCCACGCCTAAAATTTCCATTTTCTGAACCGTGAGGTCGATTTGAATCAAATTTGATATGAGATGATAATGGGTCATAAGTAGTTGATTGATGCAAAAAAAAAATTTTCTTATTGCCCCGTGGGAACCTCAGAAGCTAAAAATAGGAAAAAACCTTAAAACTGCCATATCTCCAAAACTACACGGCACAGAGAATTCTTATTTTGTATAAAGCTTACTTTTATCCAGTAGAATAGAACGGTTAAAAAAAATCTCTATCGGTTTGATCACAAGGTACTTTTTTCAGGTCTTTGAAAAAGTGCTGAGTCAGCACTTTTTAACACTGTAGGCAGTGGGAAAAACATTAAAAAATCTTCTTCTCCAGATCCAGCAGGCAGAATCTTTTGATATTTGTATGCAACATTGTAGGGTGGATCTGATTCAAGTTTGTTCAAATCGCCCCCCTGGGTTCATATTTGGGCTCACTATAGAAGCTTGAATTCGAACTTAGTGCATTTCAGGCAAATTTCTTCAAAAATCTTCTTCTCCAGATCCAGCAGGCAGAATCTTTTCATATTTGGTATGCAACATTGTGGGGTGGATCTGATTCAAGTTTGTTCAAGTCGGCTCCCTAGTTTCATATTTGGGCTCAGGATAGAAGCTCGAATTCGAACTTAGTGCATTTCAGGCAAATTTCTTCAAAAATCTTCTTCTACAGATCCAGCAGGCAGAATCTTTTCATATTTCATATGCAACATTATGGGGTAGATCTGATTCAAGTTTGTTCAAATCGCCCCCCTGGATTCATATTAGGGCTCACTATAGAAGCCTGAATTCAAACTTAGTGCATTTCAGGCAAATTTCTTAAAAAAATCTTCTCCAGATCCAGCAGGCAGAATCTTTTCATATTTGGTATGCAACATTGTGGGGTGGATCTGATTCAAGTTTGTTCAAATTGGCTCCCTGGATTCATATTTGGGCTCACTATAGAAGCTCAAATTCGAACTTAGTGCATTTCAGGTATATTTCTTCAAAAATCTTCTCCAAATCCAGCAGGCAGAATCTTTTGATATTTGGTATGCAACATTGTGGGGTGGATCTGATTCAAATTTGTTCAAATCGGCTCCCTAGATTCATATTTGGGTTCACTATAGAAGCTCGAATTCGAACTTAGTGCATTTCCGGCAAATTTCTTCAAAAATCTTCTTCTCCAGATCCAGCAGTCAGAATCTTTTGATATTTGGTATGCAGCATTGTGGGGTGGATCTGATTCAAGTTTGTTCAAATTGGCTCCCTGGGTTTATATTTGGGCTTAGTATAGGAGCCCAAATTTAGGGGGGTGAGATTCAAGTTTGTTCAAGCCAAGTCCCTGGGTTCATATTTGGGCTCACTGTGGTAGCCCGAATTATAACTTAGTTCAAAATGAGGAATTTTCTTTAAAAATCTTCTTCAGAATGTTTTGATATTTGGTATGCAGCATCCTTAGGGGAGTGAGATTCAAGTTTGTTCAAGCCATGTCCCTAGGTCCATATTTGGACTCACTGTGGGAGCTCGAATTGTAACTTAGTTCAAAATGATGAATTTTCTGTAATAAATCTTCTTCTTCAGATCCAGCAGTCGAAATGATTTGATATTTGGTGTGCAGCATCCTTAGGGGGTGAGATTCAAGTTTGTTAAAGCCAAGTCCCTGAGTTCATATATGGGCTCCCTGTGGGAGCCTGAATTATAACTTAGTTCAATATGAGGAATATTCTTTAAAAATCTTTTTTTTTAGATCCACTGGTTTGAATCTTTGGATATTTGGTATAAGCTTTTCTTAGGAGGAGAAGATGCAACTTGTTGAAATCAATTGTCTGGTTTGATATTTAGGCTACCATGTCAGGTGAGCGCCCTCAGGCCCCTTGGGGCCTCTTGTTTTTTGGGTTTTTTTTTTGGGGGGGGGGGGGGGGGGGTGGTGCTAGAGGGAACAGAGTAGTTTAAAACAAAACAAAAATTTCTTTCGGTTGTTGTTTTTTAATACTTCACAGAACAGAGCTTACTAGGAAGCTTTCCTAAGACCAGCAGAAATGAATGGCCAAAACAGTTGCCTTTGTTTGTGTCATTGCAAATCAAAAAAATTGCTCTTGCTGCTGATACACATCTGTTTTGTCAATTTGAGCCAGGTGAGCGTTTTAGGCTCACTTGAGCCTCAGCTTTAAGTGTAGCTCTGAATGAATAATATTATCGCTTTACCCAAGGAATCGTCCAAATGTGCCCACGTAATAAACAAATTCAGCAATTGAAAAAATAATTTTCAAAAATTTCAACAAGGTATATCATGTGACCCCTCATTGGAACAGGCTCATTGAACTCCTTCCAATGAGGGGTCACATGATATTGCTTTGTAGAAATTTTTGGAAAAATTTGATAAAATTATATTTAAAATAATAAATTTTGATATCGTCTGCGTTTGGTAAAGGTTTTACAAACTGCATCATCGAAGCATGCTGATTCGTTTGGACTGTGATTCCTCAAGTCTCGATTGTGGTACTTATGTTCAGGTATCTGAACAGTTTTCGGTATACCTATATACTGCGGTATTTTTTTGAATACCGATACCGGTATTCTGTTTTGAATATCATGCAGTCCTATTCATTCCTTAAATTTTTGATGATAATTCCTTTAACCCTTTACCCAATGTAACGGCCAAAACCGGCCAGCGCTATTCTTAAAAATCGCCAATGAATTTTCATTATTTTTTCATTTTTTGTCTCAAAAACATAGGTTATGACCCCTCATTGGAACGAGCTCGTCGAGCTCGTTCCAATGAGGGGTCATAACCTATGTTTTTGAGACAAAAAATGAAAAAAATTAGTTATTCAAGAATTTTTTTTGCAAGTGTCGTCTGCTTTTCATGTTAGGTAAAGGGTTAATTAGTGTTTACAATCTAATATTATTGCTTCAGTGGAAATAGTGCCCACCCTTGGAAAGTGACTAGTCCCATGCAGCCGTACTGTACTGTACTGTAAATAAACGCCTTGATTCATCTTCAT
The DNA here is from genome assembly GCA_031216915.1 of Pictodentalium vernedei. Taxonomy (NCBI): domain Eukaryota; kingdom Metazoa; phylum Mollusca; class Scaphopoda; order Dentaliida; family Dentaliidae; genus Pictodentalium; species Pictodentalium vernedei. Next base: position 441,239,806 of record CM062289.1, on the reverse strand, counting down.
TATGTGTACTTGAGCCTTAACATTAAACCTTTTGCTCATGTTGGTGTGAAAAAACAATTTATTCCTCTTGGTAAGGCCCAGGATCTTCAATACTGTGCGTTTGTTACGAAATCAAAATTCTGCACTATGTGAAATGAAGTTGAAGTTTGGGAGAATTTTTTCTTTTCTCTCGGCAGATATATTTTTTCATCTTTTGAACGTCGGTTCGTCTTGGTAGGCCCCAGTCATCCAGTCTTTTCTAAAAGATTGATACCCATTGAACATTTTATCCTTACAGATGGAGAAACGTATTTATTGTGGGATATGTGGAAAAACATCTGACGAATGCCATCATTTACAAGATACATGTATTAATTCAAGTGATAAAGTGCACCAATGTGAAGTAGATAATGATGAAAATGATGGAAAATCAGCATTTGTTGACCATGTGGGAACCTTGGAAGATGAAAAATCACGACAATATCACAGCAGTGATCAGTGTTCTGGTGAAAGTTCTTATATTGTTCAGCACCACAAGAGCATTCAGACAGAAGAGGAACCCTTCCAGTGTACTTCTTGTGATAAGAATTTCAAAATGAAGTATTGTCACATTTCGCATTTAAGAACTCATATAGATGAGAGAATATTCAAATGGAACACCTCTGATGAGAATTGTTCCTCAAGGATTGATCTTCATCGACATCGGCGATATCATAGAAGTAAGGAACCATTGCAGTGTGAGATCTGTGGTAAATTTATTCGTTTCAAGAGTCATCTCAGCGAACATCAAAAAACTCATAGAGGTGAGAAGCCTTTCAAATGTGAAAGGTGCAATATGTGTTTTGGTCGACCACAAGGTCTTCTGCGGCATCAAATAACTCATACAGGGGATAAACCATTCAAATGCGACATTTGTTTTAAATGTTTTGCTCAAAAATCAACTCTCCATGTACATCAAAGAATTCACACAGGTGAAAAGCCTTTTACATGCGCTGTTTGTGATAGAAGATTTAGTCAATCTACAGGTCTCAGGTTACATAAGACGACCCATACAGGTGAGAAACCATTCACATGTGACATATGTGGTAAGCGCTTTTTTCGAAAACAAAAACTTGATGAGCATCAAACAACTCATACAGGTAAGAAGCCATTCAAATGTGACATCTGTAGTAAGAGTTTCAGTCGAAAATACAATCTGGAGCAACACCAGACCACTCACGCAGCTGAGAAACTTCAAATGTGACAACAATGTTTTTGTTTCAAGACCTCTTTTAATAACTGTCTGGAAGTTCATCTGAGGTGAGAAACATTTTAAATGTGACTTGAAGAGGTGAAAGCCCCAAGGATTCTAGGTTGGAGTAGTTGTGCCACATTTCAGCTATGCATTATCGTGCAAGGCATCATCTGATGTGTGTTTTCAGGGCTTATATTTCATCTAAATTTGTGAAAATCCATTTGGATTCTTGTGAAAATGGTTGCGAGGATCCTTACCTACTTTGAATGTCCCTGGATTCCATGAGGCCACCATGGTTGAACCCGTGTTGTATACTAACACGATTTAACTGCTTACCCAACACATCTTTTTAGCTCACCTGACTTTCAGTCAGGAGATCTTTCGTGATCACTCACCGTCCGTCGTCCGTGAACATGGTGTTTGCATCTTCTCCTCCCAAACCGCTGAACCAATTTAATTGATATTTGAGGTAATAGTTTGTTATGACATCGTAATTTGATTTTGTTCAAATCAAGTTGCCCCGCCCGTGGGTAGGGCCACACCCAAAAAGTGTGCTGAAATCTTAAAAAATCTTCTTCTCATGAACCAGCAGTAGCAGAGACTTGATATTTGGTGTGCAGCTTCCTTTTGAGGTGTAGACTCAGATTTGTTCAAGAGAAGTTTGTGGGGCTATACTTGGCGTCGTTATGGGAGGGGCAAAATTTTTGGCCCCGCCCAAAATTTCTATTTTCCAAACCGAGAGGCTGATTTGAACCAAATTTTATGTGAGGGTTTATTGGGTCATAAAAACCTAATTTATGCTGATTTTTTTTTTCCCGTAGCTCCATGGGAACCGCAGGAGCTAAAAATAGAAAAAAATTAAAACGCCCATATCTCCAAAACTGCACGGCACAGAGAATTTTTATTTGGTGTGAAGCTTCCTTAGGACCAACAGAAAGAATTGGTAAAAAAAAATTGCCATCGGTTTTATCATAGGGTACAGTTTCGGGACATTGAAAAAGTGCTGAGTCAGCACTTTTTAACACTGTAGGCAATGGGAAAAACATTAAAAAATCTTCTTCTCCAGATCCAGCAGGCAGAATCTTTTGATATTTGGTATGCAACATTGGAGGGTGGATCTGATTCAAGTTTGTTCAAATCGGCCCCCTGGGTTCATATTTGGGCTCAGTATAGGAGCCCAATTTCGAACTTAGTGCATTTCAGGCAAATTTCTTAAAAAATCTTCTTCTCCAGATCCAGCAGGCAGAATCTTTTGATATTTGGTATGCAACATTGTGGGGTGGATCTGATTCAAGTTTGTTCAAATCGGCCCCCTGGGTTTATATTTGGGCTCTGTATAGGAGCCCAAATTTGAACTTACTGCATTTCAGGCAAATTTCTTTGAAAATCTTCTTCTCCAGATCCATCAGGCAGAATCTTTTGATATTTGGTAAGCAACATTGTGGGGTGGATTTGATTCAAGTTTGTTCAAATCGGCCCCTTGGGTTTATATTTGGGCTCAGTATAGGAGCCCAAATTTGAACTTAGTGCATTTCAGGCAAATTTCTTGGAAAATCTTCTTCTCCAGATCCAGCAGGCAGAATCTTGTGATATTTGGTATGCAGCATCCTTAGGGGGGTGAGATTCAAGTTTGTTCAAGCCACGTCCCTAGGTCCATATTTGGGCTCACTGTGGGAGCTTGAATTGTAACTTTGTTCGAAATGAGGAATTTTCTTAAAAAATCTTCTTCTTCAGATTCAGCAGTCGGAATGGTTTGATATGTGGTGAGTAGCATCCTTGGGGGGGAGGGGGGATTCAAGTGTGTTAAAGCCAAGTCCATGGGTCCATATTTGGGCTCCCTGTGGGAGCCCAAATTATAACTTAGTCAATATGAGGAATTTTTCTTTAAAAATCTTCTTCTTCAGATTCAGCAGTTGGAATGTTTTGATATTTGGCATGGAGCAACCTTAGGGGCTGAGATTCAAGTTTGTTCAAGCCAAGTCCCTTGGTTCATATTTGGGCTCACTATGGGAGCCTGAATGACAACTTAGTTCAAAATGAGGAATTTTCTTTGAAAATCTTCAGATCCAGCAGATGAATGCTTTTGATATTTTTTATGCAGCATCCTTAGGGGGGTAAGATTCAGTTTGTTCAAGCCATGTCCCTAGGTCCATATTTGGGCTGATTGTGGGAGCTCGAATTGTAACTTGGTTCAAAATGAAGCATTTTCTTTAAAAATCTTCTTCTTCAGATCCAGCAGTCGGAATGTTTTGATATTTGGTGTGCAGAATCCTTAGGGGTGTGAGATTCAGGTTTGTCAAAGCCAAGTCCCTGGGTTCATATATTGGCTCCCTGTGGGAGCCCGAATTATGACTTAGTTCAGTATGAGGAGTATTCTTTAAAAATCTTTTTTTAGATCCACTGGTCAGAATATTTGGATATTTGGTTTCAGCTTTTCTTAGGAGGAGCAGATGCAACTTGTGGAAATCAATTCTCTGGGTTGATATTTAGGCTACCATGTCAGGTTAGCACCCTCAGGCCCCCTGGGGCCTCTTGTTAATTTTTAAAACTTAAATTTGATAATTTTCAAACAATAAATAATAAATAAATGATAAAATAATTAAATGAACAATATTTACGAATAAAATCTTACAAATATATCTGTCGTTGGAACCGGCTCAATGAGTCGGTTCCAATGACAGCCATATTTGTTCAATTATTTTATTGACAAAGTGTCAGGATATTTCTGGTCATGTTATCCTTCTGTTTGTTAATTTGTTGCCGCTGTGTTAGATAAAGGGTTAACTTGACTCAATTGTTTTCACATGAATCCTAGCAGAGGTGCGGCGAGAATCTACATGGATTCTCTTCGGTTTTATTGCGCGAATCTTTGTGCAAACTGATTCTCGGATTCTCGTTGAAATTTTAGCTGGTTTTAATGGGTTGGGGCAAGCGTGAGATGGGCTATCCTACTTTTGTCACCAGTGTCTCAGAACCTCGTAAATTTGTTTTTAAGTGTCGCTGTAGTCATTTGATGACTCCTTCGCACTTTAACAGGTTTTCCCATCAATATGTTCTTTCGGGTCTTTGATGTTTAGAAAAAGAGAAACCAATCTGTAAAAGTTCACAGGTGACACATGCAGGCACTACAACCATCTCCATTGGAACTCGGTATTATTTGCATTGACGCACGGACCTCCAGTAGGGGATGTTCACTTGTTATCACAGGTAATTCAGTTTCCCTTGCTCTTGCTGCTTTAGAAAAAAAAAGAGTTACCAAAATGGGGTGTTGGTGGGGGGCACATGCCACCTGTGCCCCCTTTTCCCCATGATGAGAGTAATTATTCTTGCCAAGCAATCTGTATTGTTGGATCATTAAATTCACACTTTCAAGAGACTATTAAAATATGACAGTAGGCACATAAAACACATTTGAACTCAGTGGACGATTTTTTTTTCTAATGTTTAACTCCAAAGTTACATCTCTGATCATCAAAGAAAAGAAATTGATTTTAACCCTTTACCCAACGAATCGCCCGCATCCGCCTGCGTAATTCAGAAGTTGAAAAAATATAATTTTTCAAAAACTTTCAACAAAACCATATCATGTGACCCCTCGTTGGAACGAGCTCGTCGAGCTCGTTCCAACGAGGGGTCACATGATATGGTTTTGTTGAAATTTTTTGAAAAATTTGAAAAAATGATATTTAAAATAATAAATTTTGATATCGTCTGTGTTGGGTAAAGGGTTAATACAAGTTTTTAATTTAAGTCAGGTGTCTAGGCGTGTCTATACTTCCAAGAACTCATGCATCCCCCCATAAATAGTATTTCTTTCAGTGCTTGTCATCATGGCAGTTACCAAGAGTTATGTGCCTGCCATCCAAAACTTGGTAACTGTCAAGGAGACTTGGACACCACAGTGTGGTGTATCTTTACAATAATTTTATAAATGTGTAATATATTTTCTGTGTTGGTGAATGAAGCAGCTCTATTCCACTTCGCAGTATTTCTCGGTAGACTTTAGGTTTGGATTTATTCATTATATCCCTCGCAATGAGTTATGGGTGGGGTTGGGGGGGTGTTCTGGAATCATCCTGTCTGTCTAGACGATTAAGGACCATTGTCCTTGAAACTTGGTATGAATGTTCACCATGGGAACCTGTGCACCTGCGATCATAATTCTGGTCAAACTATTTTTGACAGAGTTATGCCCCTATTCGACTGGTCCTAAAATGCTGGAATTTTTTACGGAGATTTTCTCAGATGTTTATGGGTCGATCCCTTTGAAATTTGGTATGGATACTCACTGCCATGGGAACCTGTGCACCTGCAATTATTGTTTCGATTGTACCTTTTTGCCCGAGCTAGGCCCTTTTCATTTTGGAAGAATCATGGCGGCGGGGAGTGTGAAGAGTCACACCTGGGACAGTCATACCTCCAGTTAGTACTTAGAAATATTTTGTCCAAGGTCTACCTTTCACCAGAAGAGGCAACGATTGGTTTCCGATTTCACATTCCGCATATCACTTCCTCTTTAATTCCAGAAGTGAATTGTGTGACATGTTAAGTTTATAATATATGTATATGCATTTAATTGTGTTATTTGTATATAAAGATCGGGCACTAATCTTGTCTTGTCAACATTTATTGAAAAGCTCTCTATAAGGCCTAAAAAAATTTAAAATCTGTTTCTCAGGCCCTCCCGCATGGTCCTTTTGGCTGCCGCATGCTCTCTTTTTATAACCAATTTAAACTTAAAAAAAACAAAAATTAAATGGTTTATGTCTGATATTTTAACCATGTTAAAAAATTTGATGAATCAGTCCCTTAAGTGCAAGATGGCTTTGCAATGCTTTAGCATTGCAGAGCCTTCTTGCTCTCAAGGGATGAAATACACCACCACCCATGCTATTCTGTAGATTATGAGGCCTAAAACATAAACCAAGAACATGAACTTTTGATGGCAAAGAAGTAATTACTGAAATAAAAAATAAAATAAAAAAACGCTCGCCCGCATGCAATTTTACAAATAATGGCCTGAGAAACAGAAGATCTACTTTGTGTGGCCTAAGTAAAGTTTTCTAATGGAGTAAAAGCTGTTCTCAGAGACCACTGTCATGAGAGACCACCTGTCCTGAAAGTCTGCTGTGACCTTGTTGCTGTTGGAAGTTTTACTCTATGATGAACTTGTCATGAGAGACTTCCTGTTTTGAGACCGCTTTTGGCCATCACAAAGGGTGGTCTCTTTATGCAGGTTCTACTGTAAATGATAAGAAGTAAAAAAATTGCTTTTGTTAACAGCAACTAAAATTAGGGCAAGCTTTTAAGTTTGAGGAACAAAGTCAGTTCCAAAAAATAGTCATTATTGAAGTGGATTGGTGTCTGCTCAATGTGCAAGTTGTGCCTGTCGATGAACACCGCACGCTGCTCTTATTTGCTGTCTTAATGACATGTGATATTAAAGTGTTTCACTTGGAAACTTAAATTCACTGGGTATCCAAAATACTGTATATCATCGTGTTAACTGGTAGATTGCTGAATTATTTTTGGTCATCAAAATTTGTTCACATATCTTTGCCTTGTTACAATTTATGGGAGAGTGCCAAGAGGCACTCCCCCATAAATTGTAACAAGGCAAATCTGAACAGACTGAATAATTTCACATCAAAGGTGATATGTAGAAGATCCACTCAAAATGAAGCCTTTAAGATGTGTTACCAACACTTTAGAATAAAGCCCAAATATGGGTTTCCAGCACTCTGCCAGTTAATTGTATATAAAGTTCGGGCATTAATCTTGCCTTGTAAACATTTATTGAAAAGCTCTCTGTAAGTAAAGTTTACTAATACAGTAAAAGATGTTCTCAGAGACCACTGTCATGAGAAACCACCTGTCCTGAGAGTCTGCTGTGACCTTGTCCCGTTTGGAAGTTTTACTCTATGATGAACTTGTCATGAGAACACCATGTTTTGAGAGACCACTTTTGGCTGTCAAAAAGGGTGGTCTCTCTTTATACAGGTTCTACAGTAAATGATATGAAGTAAAAAAAATTGGTTTTGTTAAGACCAACTAAAATTAGGGCAAGTTTTTAAGTTCGAGGAACAAAGTCAGTTCCAAAAACTTGTCATTATTGAAGTGAATTGGTACCTGCTGAACATGCAAGTTGTGCCTGTCGATGAACACTGCACGCTGCTCTTATTTGCTGCAGGGTGTGCACATCCTTGAAAAGTCCTTGAATTTCAATCTTACTCCTTGAATTTTGAAAATTCAGAAAATGTACTTGAAAAGTACTTGAAATTCCTTCAGACTCCTTGAAAGTCCCTGAATTTTGCCCTCTATCATTTTTACCTGTGTAATAGTGGACAACTGAAACATCTCTTTTGCACTTGTTTAAGTCAAAAAACAAAGAAAACGAACATAAATAATGGATAATCGATAAATGAAGAATTAAGTTCAGGCATTATTTAACTGGGTGTCATTATGTAAGCACCATAATTTTGTTGCAGAGCATTTTAGAAGCACCGTTTTCCTGGAATTTAGAAAGATAGAAGACATTTTTAACCCTTCACCCAGTATAACGGCTAAAACTGGCCATCTTTATTCTCAAAAATAGCCAATTAATTTCAATTATTTTTTTCATTTTTGTCTCAAAAACATAGGTTATGACCCCTCATTGGAATGGGCTCATCGAGCTCGTTCCAATGAGGGGTCATCCCACCTGCGGCAACCGCGATGTGTCCTTGGGCAAGACACTTCACCCCGATTGCCTACATGGGGGCATGATGACGCTGTGTACTGAGGCATACTGCACGTCGATGGTGCGCATGTCTTCAACCAATCTAACCCTGCCTGTGCTGCGGTGCAGAGTTCAGAGTTACGATGTTTGAGAGCTGACAGCTGCTCGTCGATGCTCGGTGGTTCTCTCCGGGTACTCCGGCTTCCTCCACTCGTAAAACTGTCACGGTCACGATTAGCCATTGTGCATAAGTATGTGACCTTAAACACCAATAAATACTAATAAATAATGAGGGGTCATAACCTATGTTTTTGAGACAAAAAATTAGTTATTGAAGAATGTTTTTGCAAGTGTCGTCTGCTTTTCATGTAAGGTAAAGGGTTAAAGTAGGTAAGGCTTCTAAAAATGGTTATATTCCAAATGTACATTTTAAAAGAACATCCTTGGAAAATGCTGATATGTCCTTGAAAAGTCCTTGATTTTTTTTGGTCCTTGATTGTAAGAACCCTGTGCTGTCTTAGCGGCATGTGATATTAAAGTGTTTCACTCGGAAACTTAAATTCACTGGGCATCCAAAAAATTGTATATCTGAGAAGATATTCTGAGGTGCCTTTCATGGTGATATTATTTACTAGTTGAATTCTATTAGTCACCATCAGAGCCCTATTGAAAGTGCTGAAAGCTACCTTAGTGGCTTTACATTCTAAGCATCAGTCAGGGTGAGCAAATGTGATCTCTCACCATCCGTCATACGTGAACATGGTGTTCGTGACATCTCCTCCAAAACCGTTGAACCGCTTTCTCTTAAATATCAAGTGACTGTATTTTCTGAAATCGCTTCTTGTTTTTGTTGAAATCAACATGCCCTGCCTCATAGGAAGAGGTTGGGGGAAATGCTCCCAAATTTTACAAAAATCTCATGAACTGTTGGGTACATTGACTTGATATTTGGAACTGTGTTTCCTGTTGAAGTGTAGAATCAAGTTTGTTGAAACATAATTTGTGGGGCAATATTTGCCTTTGTAACGGGAGGGGCAAGATTTTTGGCCTCCCTCAAATTTTCTCTTTTCTGAAACTATGAGCCTATTTGAACCAAACTTGGTATGTTGTATTATTGAGACATAAGTACTTAAAAAGTGCAAAAAAAAAAAAAAATCAACGCACCCCATGGGAACCCCAGGATTGTGAAAATAGAATTATTTTTAAATGCACATATTTCCCAAACAGCCCGGAACAGAGAACTGTTATTTAGTACGAAGCATCCCGAGGACCAGTAGACTCAAATGGTAAAACACTGGCCATCGGTTGTGTCCAAGTCCTTGATTTATATGTGTGCCCTGTATATTTTAACTTAGTGTAACATGGTAAATAACCTTTAAAACTCCCCTCCTTTGCATCTACCATTCAAAATTTATTGATATTCGGTGAGGGGAGGGGGGTGGGCATTATTTCTGTGGTAGTATTCTAATACTAGAAAAAAATCATTTGATATTGCAAACAGAGGTAAAAATAATTAAATGACTTCATTCCTCTGTCAACTGACCATCAATGCTAATTAAAGCCTTCTTTAAACAACTTCGGTCAGGCTCGTGGGGCCTCTCATGTTTTCTCAACAGTGATGAAAATGCTGGTTCAACATTGCTCTGTTATAATTTTATTGGAGATTATCAACAAGCACTCTCCATTAAATTGTAACAAAATAACCATGTAGGAATAAAAGGAATGTTGAAGAACTTACTTTAACCCTTTACCTAACCTGAAAAGCAGACGACACTTGCAAAAAAAATTCTTGAATAACTAATTTTTTTCATTTTTTGTCTCAAAAACATAGGTTATGACCCCTCGTTGGAACGAGCTCGACGAGCTCGTTCCAACAAGGGGTCATAACATATGTTTTTGAGACAAAAAATGAAAATATTTTGAAAATTAATTGGCGATTTTTGAGAATAGCGCTGGCCGGTTTTGGCCGTTACGTTGGGTAAAGGGTTAACTAAGGCTCTTTTTGCTTCATGTGTGGTATCTGGGGAAAAACATGTTACAATCACCTTTGAAAAATAATTTATCTTATGACTTTTCCGTTTTCTCAGCTTATTACCATTTCATATTTTCAAAAAATATTAATTAGTGCCTCAGAACACCTTCAGTTGATTTGAATGGTCAATTTAAAAAAAAACTGATAGGTTATCACCGAAAAAATTTATGACAAATTAATGCGCGTGGAAATTAGAACTATTTAAAAACATTAACAAAACCACACTATCTGATTTTATTCGTTATAAACATTCACTAAAATCCTAATAATAAGAAATGTATAAATACTTGAACATTTATATTTATAACGCCGCATTGTAGAAGTATATTTTGTTGCGGTTATGACGTATGACCGATGGTAGCTGTGACGAGTCACAGTCTAATGCATGATGTTCATGGTGAAATTCCAATCTTTCACCCTTCTTTTTTTTCTAAAAGATGTGTTTTTGGTTAATGTGGTGTCATATGATAAACAGAATATGAAATTCATGTTATGGCCATACTCTATTTATTAAATGCATCCTCAAATTTTTCGTTTTGCCTCATTTAATGTTGATTGTGTCACAAACATGGTCGCAATTGTGGCTTATATAGTTACTGTAGAAACCCTATGAGAAATCACATTTTCATCATCTTCTTTGGAACTACTGAGCTGACATGAACCAAACCTGGCAGGAATAGTCTATGGGAGGTCCACTACAAACGATCCTCATTTTGATCGCATGGGTTTGAAAACATGGCCGTCAGGGGCATTCTTTGATTCTGATTGGTGGATTTTGAAAAATCTTCTCCTCTGAAACCACAGGGCCAAATGTTTTGAAACTTTGTATGGTTGATGACTGGGACCCCCTCTACCAACTGTCCTCATTTAATGTTGATCAGGTTGCAGACATGGCTTCAATTGCAGCTTATAGTCACTATAGAAATCCTATGGGAAATCACATTTTCGTCTTTTTCTCCGGAACTACCAAGCTGACATGAACCAAACCTGGCAGGAATGGTCAGTGGGAGGTTCTCTACAAACGATCCTCATTTTGTTCTCATGGGTTGAGAAATATGGCTGCCAGAGGCATTCTTTGATTCTTGTTGGTGGATTTTCAAAAATCTTCTCTTCTGAAACTGCGAGGCCAAAGTTTTTGATACTTCACACAAATAATACCTGGGACCCCCTCTACCAATGATCCTCATTTAATGTTGATCGGGTTTTAAACATGGCCGTAATTGCGGCTTATAGTTAATATAGAAACCAAGGGAAATCACATTTTCATCTTCTCTGGAACTACTGAACCGACGGGAACCAAACTTTGCAGGAATGGTCTATGAGAGGATGGAAATTGTGGCCGCCAGAGGCTATATTCTAATGCTTAACCCAATGCCTCTCCTGTCTGCAGGAAGATCGGCACTGTCAGCAAAATGCTTGTTTTTTGAAAATCTGGTAAGGGTTGGTTCCAGTTTTCTCCACTGAGAACTGGGGAAACACCCAAAAATATTGTGAATACAGTACAAGTCAAAATAAGCTGTAGCATAACTGTAATAAACTTAGTAAACCTCTGCTCCTGCACTGACAAGATCAGAATCTGACATTTTCAGGAAACCTATCAGTGAGAGCTTTCCAGAAACTGATGCCAGCTTCTGGTCTTATCAGTGTAGGAAGAGAAAGATACATAGTTTACAGGATTATCCTACAAATTATTTTGTCTTCTACTGTAAACAAGTGCAGCTGTTTGTTGATACATGTATTATTACTCTCAAGTTACTTAACAGAAAATACTGATCGATGACAGGTGTTTGGAAAACCATGGACATTTTGTTTATATTCTCTTCCCATCATGTCAGCTTAGATGACAGTAATTATTGTGTATCTTTTAAGATTTGACAAAATTGGAGTGAAATGTGTTTCTTGTAACCCTTTACCCATCGAAAGCTATTTTGAAAGAGAATACTGTCTGGAAAAATTTGTAATTTTCAAAATATTTAACCTTCTTTTACTGATTTTTTTGTTGACACAGAATTCATAAATGTGTGCATTTTCAAGAAAATCTTCTTTGAAACAACAAGGCCAAATGTTTGAAAACTTAGTGTGACTGATGACTGTAACCCCCTCTACCAATGATCCTCATTTAATCTTCATCGGGTTGCAATTATGACTGCAATTGTGGCTTATAGTTACTATAGAAACCCTATAGGAAATCACATTTTCATCATCTTCACTGAAAGTACTGAGCCAATGTGAACCAGACTTGGCAGGCATTGTCTGTGAGAGGTTCTCTACAACTGTTACTCATTTTATTCCTGTTGGGTGAAAAATGTGGCTGCCAGAAGCATTCTTTGATTCTGATTGGTCTATTTTGAAAACTCTTCTCCTCTGAAACCACAGGGCTAAATGTTTTGAACCTTTGCATGGTTGATAACTGGGACACCCTCCACCAAAGTTCCTCCTTTTATGTTGATTCAATTGTGGTTTATATTTACTATAGAAAAAACCTATGGGAAATCACATTTTCATCTTCTCTCTGGAACTACTGAGCTAACGTGAATCAAAACTTGGCAAAAATGGTCTATAGGAGGCCCGCTCCTCTTTTTGTTCCTGTTGGTTGGAAAATATGGCCACCAGAGATGTCCTATGATTCTGTTTGATGGATTCAAATGTTTTGAAACTTCACGTGATTGAAGACTGGGACACCTTCAACCAATGATCCTCATGTAATGTTGATGTAATGTTGCAAACATTAGAGCTGTAGGTTTTTAAATTTCTTGTTCGGTTTCGGTTTTGGTTTTTCAGGTGGAGTAAAACCTCGGTTCGGTTCGGTTTTCGGTTTGTTCATGAGGCCAAGTAAAATTCAATAAAACTCATTCTAATGTCCGGAGTCATAACTGAATGGTAGTGAAATTGAGTGAAACTCAATGAATGCCTGAAATAAGCTATATAATACATGAAGAATCAGGAAGGCCAATATAATAATTACCGGTATATGAACGCACTGCTACCGGGGTCCTGGAAGCGGGAAGGACCACATGTCACACCCTAAAGGACATTCCTCCTATCTCCATAATTCTTATCATTAAAGTACGGCTACATTTCATTAACCTTATCGGTTACGGATGTTCACTTTGTGAGGTATGAGCGTGTCGTCCGTTCTCTACAGATTATCTGACGAGGCCCTTATGTGACTATACAGCCAAGTATGTGACATCGTCACACATCCGGCATTCATAGACTTCGACGTGCTGCTCAGAACGGAAGCGTGGCCTTTCATCATTTCTCACTCACTGCCTCGTTTTCTTTTTGGATATCGGTATTTTACCTACGCGCACTGATCTTCCTTTATGCTTCTCGGGGTCTAATTAAGAACTAATTTTTTCTTCACCATGAGCCAAATGTCCCAAACCCTCGGCCATTGCCTCCACTACCCACGTCCCTCCTGGAAGGTGGGAATTGGAGGTGATGACCGCGCTGCAGGGGCGGTTCTTCATTCATTTGGTATGCACAAATCACGGAGCCATGAGTTTGAGGTGGTATTATTGAGCATATCTCCGTCATTGGCAAGGAAACATCGAATAATCTCCCTTTAACCGATGCATTACAAACAACACACAATGAAGACGAAGAGAATCTAATGCACTCCATGCACTTACCGTCACGCGACGCCCCGGGGCACTTAATCCTAATCTTAACGAATTTTTAAATTCAAATGTGACACCCTCAGCCTATGTTGCCAACCAAGTAACCCACCACAACCCATTCTCCGTTGTCATTTCAGGCCATGTCTTCCGTTCTGTGGAGTGTGGCGCTTTACAAATTGTAGCCTATCATTTCTTAAATGATTACTATTTCTGGTTTTCTCTTTTATTTCTCTTCTTCTTCTTTCTATAATTTCAGAATTTCAGAAATGTGTTTCCAACCTATACCAAACCGTATTATTACTTAGTAAATTATTTACTGGTTTGGATTTAACATATTTTATAGCTGTTTCTCGAATATATTATAGGTAATTAATTAATGGTGTGGAAACGACCTTGTACAAGCCAACGGCTTACTGTCGAATCCACAAACATCTTCATGTTGTATACTGTACTCACTGAGGTTGGAAATAAATATTGTTTAAACTAATAATTACCTAAATATACAGAACTTTTATTGTGCTTGGCCATTTTTCGAGGTCTGACACTTACACGCAACTTGAGGAAAGCTGCAAACACAATTAAACTGAAATGTCGGAAATTCACAGAATGTAGCCTTGCCAGAGTAGTGAGAGTACCCAGACACTGCCATTGGCAGTGTCTGGGTACTCTCAATACTCTGGGATGGCTACATTCTGTAAATTTCTGCAGCAAGAGAGTATTTAATGAAAAAAAACGAAAAACCTTAGATTACGGGATGTCGACGGTTTCGAATTCGGTTTTTAAAAAAAACTAAAAACCTCGGTTCGGTTTCGGTTAACCTACAGCTCTAGCAAACATGGCCACAATTGCAGCTCATAGTTACCATGGAAAGCCTGTGGAAAATCACATTTTTAGCTCAACTTTGGCGAAGCCAAATTTGAGCTTATGCCATGGTCCGTCGGTCCGTCAACAATTGGATACGGCTCGGACTAGAGGCTGTATTTATGAACCGATCTTTACGAAACTTCTTGGGTACCTTTGTTATGACCGTGGGACGAGAACGAGTGATTTTGGGTGCGGTCCAAAATTCAAGATGGCTGCCAGCCGCCATTTTGTACCGACAATGCAGTAATCTGTTTTTTTGTACAGAACTTCCATATGAAAGCTCTGATTTGAATAATTTTTTGTATGAATGTTTAGTACCATTGTATAGATCACATATAATACGGGTTTGATGTTTTATGGTGTTACTTTCAGCACTGTAAGTGCAAATGCCAATACGGCTCGGGCTAGAGGCCGTATTTATGAACCGATCTTTGCAAAACTCCTTGGGTACCTTTGTTATCACCGTGGGACGAGAACGAGTGTTTTGGGGTCCGGTCCAAAATTCAAGATGGCCGATGGCAGCCATTTTGTACAAAATTTGGTGCAATCAGATTTTTGCACAGAACTTCCATATGAAAGCGCTGATTTGAATAATTTTTTGTGTGAATGTTTAGTACCATGGGATACATCACATATAATACAGGTTTTTTTCTCGTGCAGAAATTATGCAAATTAGATGAACTTTGATTTTTTCAGTGCTACTTACACACAGTAAGTACACATGTCAATATGGCTCGGGCTAGAGTCTGTATTTTTGAACCGATCTTCACGAAACGTCTTGGGTACCTTTGTTATCACCTTGGGACGAGAACGAGTGTTTCTGGGTGCGGTCCAAAATTCAAGATGGCTGCCAGTGGCCATTTTGTACCGAAATTAGGTCTAATCAGTTTTTTGTACACAACTTCTATACGGCTCAGGCTAGAGGCCGTATTTATGAACCGATCTTTACGAAACTTCTTGGGTACCTTTGTTATCACCGTGGGATGAGAACGAGTGTTTTTTGGGTGTGGTCCAAAATTCAAGATGGCCACCAGCAGCCATTTGTACCAAAATTAGTGCAATCAGTCTTTTGTACAGAACTTCTGTATGAAAGTTCTGATTTGAATAAATTTTTGTATGAATATTTAGTAACATGGAATACATAACATATAGTACAGGTTTTTTTCTCGTGCAGAAATTATGCAAATTAGATGAACTTTGATTTATTCAGTGCTACTTATACACTGTAAGTGCACATGTCGGGCGACAGGCTGTATTTATGAACCGATCTTCACAAAACTTCTTGGGTACCTTTGTTATCACCTTGGGACGAGAACGAGTGTTTCTGGGTCCAAAATTCAAGATGGCTGCCAGTGGCCATTTTGTACCGAAATTAGGTCCAATCAGTTTTTTGTCACAACTTCAACACAGCTCATATTTGAGAACTGATCTTCACGAAACTTCTTGGGTACCTTTGTTTTCACCTTGGGACAGGAATGACTGTGTTTTGGGATGCCTTTTTTATCACTGTCCTATGAGAACAAATATTTTGGCGTTCAGTCAGACCCACTCTGGGACTCAAAGATTTCTTTTCTAGTTTAGCATCTGACTGTCACCCACCTTTACAATACTTTACCTATACATTTGTTACAGGCAACGGTCAGTATTTATGTACAGACTGTTACAATACTTTATATGTACCTTTGTTATCAGGTCATTACCTAGATGTTTGTCATTGCTGTGTCACATACTATACATGTACATGTCTTTGTCTCGACAAGTTGAGCTACAGTGTCATTGACACTTTCATTATATGAAGTTCCAGGTGAGCGATTGCAGGCTCGGAGGAGCCTCTAGTTAGTGTTTGGAATGTAATATTATTACGATGCGGAAATCTTGCCCACTCATGGTATGTGACCAGTCCACAGCGGCCGTACTGTATGTGCAATGTTGAGTATATTTTGGACTGAGGGAGCAGCATATAATTATCCCATCTCTTATAATCACGACCATGCCATTCTAGCGATGCCCCCCCCCCCCCCCCCAATTGTCACTTAAATGTTATTATATTCATCCTCGAAGAGAATTGTCTAAATAATCCCAAATTTTCATCCCACAAAGGCTATGCACAAAAAATGAACCCTTGTGAGCCAAGACAACCCAGATCTTATTACAGACTCTCTTGTCGGTGTTTCATTTTTAGCTTAACTTGACAAAGTCAAGATAAGCTATTACCATCATGCGTGTGAAAGTCTCTGAGTCTGTCAGTCTGCCGGTCCGTGAGTCTGTTCACATTTTCTTTAGCACAGGCTACACCCTTTATTTCTTGTCTAATCATTACAAAATTTCATATGCAGATTCGAGGTCATGTCTAGATGAGAACGTCCCTTTTGTCGCGATCGGTCAACCGTGATGGCTACGCGAACCCGAAATCCGAAAAACTTCAGCACAGTCTACAGATCGTATTTATGAAGGGATTTCATTGTAACTTGATACAATGACTCCATGACAGTAGTGTCTAGACGAGAACACCCCAGTTTGATCGTGATCGGATAAACGTGACAGGTACATGAGTGCGAAACCTGAAAACCTTCAGCAGAGTCTACTGGTCGTATTTATGAAGGGATTTTATTGTAAAATGGTAGGATGATTCCGTATGAGGACTCGATGAGAACATCCACGTTTAGTCGCGATCGATCAACCATGACGGCTGCGCAGGCCCAAAACCAGAAAACCTTTAGCATAGTCTACAGGTCTTATTTATGAAGGGATTTTTTTGTAACTTCATAGGATCACTTTGCATAATATCTAGATGAGAATGTCCTATTTGGTAAGGTTCAGTCAAGCGTGACGGTCGCACGGACACAGGACTATGGTTGTTTAGCATAGTCTACAGTTGATATTTATGAAACAATTTCATTGTAACTTGGAAGGATAACTCCGTATGATGTCTAGATGAAACTCTCCTATTTTGGTACGATCAGACGGCAGTTACCACTGCCTGGTCATTTGATCTAGATTCCTTTGGTACTGTATACAAGTTGTTTTTAAGGGATTTCATTGTAACTTGGTAGGATAACTTGGTATGATAGCTAAATGAGATTCTCCCATTTTGATCATGATCGGTCAGTGTGACCGCCAAACCGTCAGGTGACCTAGATTCCTGGGGGCGCGGTGGCTCAGTAGGTAGAGGTGCAGGCTGCAAGCCGAGAGGTCCTCGGTTCGAATCCCACCTGCGGCAACTGCGTTGTGTCCTTGGGCAAGACACTTCACCCTCCATTGCCTATGTGGGGGCACGATGGTGCTGTGTAATAAGGTGTACTGCACGTCGATGGTACGCATGTCTTCAGCCAATCTAACCCTGCCAGTGCTGCAGTGCAGAGTTACAATGTTGGGGAGCTGGCAGCTGCTCGTCATTGCGCGGTGGTTCTCTCCGGGTACTCCGGCTTCCTCCACCCGTAAAACTGTCACGGTCATGATTAGCCATTGTGCATAAATCTGTGACCTTAATCATCAATAAATAAATAAATAAATAACCTAGATTCCTTTAGTAAATATGTCTACAAGTTATATTTATGAAGGGATTTCATTGTAACTTCACAGTTATATTTATGAAGGGATTTCATTGTAACTTGGTAGGATGGCTCGTTTTGGAATGATTTTACTGTAACCCGGTAACTTTTGTTGACATACATTAACTGTGAGGGCCACAGTAACCCAGGTCTCAATTCTTTGGTACAGTCTACATCTCAAATTATTCTAATTGAAAACATGGCATATAGGGTACAAATATTTCTCAGTTATCATAATTCTTGTCTTCTTTCAAAATCCTTTCATAAACATTGAACATTATTCTTTTCATCAAACACTACACACAGGCAAATTAAGCTACAGTGTGATGGACACTTTTAACTAAAATTATCCTCCTGTGAAGTTCGATTTAATATTGAATTATTGTGTGCCCAACTCCCATTTTTATTAAGAAATTTTTAAATGTCCGTTTTGAAAAAACGGGTCGTATTATGGTATACCGCTGTCCATCTTTCCGTCCGGTCACACGTCGTACCATAACTCGAGAATGCTTTGAGAGATTTTTGTGATTTTTGGGTAGCTGGTGTATATCGATGGAGGGAAGCTCCCTTTCGTTTAGTGTCGTCGTTCGATTAGTCATTCCAGAGTTATGGGACTTTATTACTTAGAAAATTGTTGATTTGTTACACGTCGTACGATAACTCGAGAAGGCTTTGAGAGATTTTCGTGATTTTTGGGTAGGTGGTGTATATCGATGGAGGGAAGCTCCCTTTCGTTTAGTTTCGCCGTTCGATTAGTCATTCCAGAGTTATGGGACTTTATTACTTAGAAAATTGTTGATTTTTTCCACGTCGTACGATAACTCGAGAACACTTCGAGAGATTTTCACGATTTTTTGGTAGGTGGTTTATGTTGATGGAAGGAAGCTCCTTTTCGGTTGGTGTCGCCGTTCGATTAGTCATTCCACAGTTATGGGACTTTATTTTTCACATGTCGAACAATAACTTGAAAATGCTTAGAGCAATTTTCATGATTTTTTGGTTCCAAGTATATGTTGATAGAAGGAATCTCTCTTTTGATTTGTGTCGCTGTCCGATTTGTCATTCCAGAGTTATGGGACTTTATTCATCAAAATATAGGCAATTTTCCACATGTTGGACTTTGAGCAATTTTCATGATTTTTTGGTGGCAAGTATATGTAACCTGACAAGTACACATGTATACTCATATTGTGTGGTTCCCTCTTGTAATTAATAACAGGCGTATCATGCGCTCATGGCGCAGCTGTTTATTGTTAAGTGGCATTAAACCACAATAAGAAGCAGGGTGGCTCAGTAGTTATGGCATTGGACTCCAAACCGAAAGGTCAAGGGTTCGATCCCCACTGAGGTAACTTCCCTGTGTCTTGGGCAAGTCACTTAACTCTTTCAACACGAGAGGCCGCTTTTCCGGTCCAGGAACACGATACGTCATAATTTCATTAAGTAGGATGGCTACTAAGTAAACGTGTGTGGTAGAACAATTAATATTTTCAACGTGCAGCCTGAAGGCTGCACATTGAAAATATAAATTGCTCTACCCCAAAATAATGGATATGGACTCTTTCAATTTCTGCCATTAAACTGGCATGGAAGATACCACTAGTGTGAAAGGGTTGATTCAATTTTTAACCAAGTTATCTATTAACTGAATTATTTTCGATCATCAAAATTGCTCTCTTGTCTTTGACTTGTTACAATTTATGGGAGAGAGCCTAGCAGCACTCACACAGAATTTATGACAAGGCAAATACACAGCATCGGGCTGTCGAAAATGTTAAATACCAATCCAAATCATTGTATGTTATCAATTTATTCCTGGGTGGTTGACATCTAAACAAATTCCAACTCCCCCATCCTGACTTGTCGATAGTACGCGTTAACTAATGGAGACTGAGAGATAATATCCATTCGATAATGCGAACTCGCCAACTGTGCCATAATTTGTATTACAGAAAAGTTATTGAATCCAGATATATCTACTCTTCAAATTCCCGGTTACAGTTTTGCCGGGAAGGATAGCTCTTTGGGTAGAGAATGTTTGGAATGTATGCTCTGTTTAAAGGCAAAGCAAAATTATTTCATCCACTTTCAATTTTTTTTAGTTTTCTCGTCAGGAATCCAGCCTTACTTTTTCTGCCACAGTACATGGAACCGAAAGATGCAATGAAAAGGGCGGTAAATACACGGTAGTTTGGAACAGGTCAAATCACTATCAGGCAAAAAAAGTGTAATGTTCTCAAACGAAAATGTCAATGACACTGTAGCTTAACTTGTGTGTTGTGTTTGATGAAAAGGATAATGTTCAATGTTTATGAAAGGATTATGAAATAAGACAAGAATTGTGATAATTGGGAATATGTTCATTTCTGTTCCCTGTATGCTATGTTTATGATAAAAATAATATGAGGTGTACAGTGTACTGAAGAGCTGAGGGGTGGGTTAATATGACCTCACAGTTAATGGCTTAAGTTAACATATATCAACAAAAGTTACCAAGTTACAGTGAAATTATTCCAAAACGAGTCATCCTATCAAGTTACATTAAAATGCCTTCATAAATATGGCCTGTAGACTGTGCTAAAGGTTTTCGGGTTTCGGGGGCCCCTGTAGCCGTCAGTTTCCCAATAGCATTCAAAGGGGACATTCTCATCTAAACATTATATGAAGTCAACCTACCAAGTTACAATGAAATCCCTTAATAAATATGACCTGTAGACTGTGCTAAAGGTTTTTGGGCTTTGGGCTCTGGCAGCCATCATGGTTGAATGATCGCAACCAAAAGGGGACATTCTCATCTGGGCATCATCTGGAGTGATCCTACAAAGTTACAATGAAATCCCTTCATAAATATCACGACCAAAAGGGGATGTCATCATCTAGGCATTATATGGAGTCAAACTTACAGGTAACATAGTCCTTCCATAAATATGACCAATAGACTACGCTAAAGGTTTTGGGGTTTTGGGTTCGGGCAGCCATTAAGGCTGAATGATCACAACCAAAAGGGGACATTCTCATCTAGACATTATTTAGAGTCATCCTACCAAGGTACAATGAAATCCCTTCATAAATATCACCTGTAGACTGTGCTAAAGATTTCCGGGCTTGGGACCCCTGTAGCCAACACAGTTGCCTAATGGTGTCCAAAAGGGGCTGTTCTCATCTAGACATTACATGAAGTCAACCTACCAAGTTACAATGAAATCCCTTCATAAATATGATCTGAAGACTGTGCTAAAGGTTTTCGGGCTTTAGGCTTGGGCAGCCATCATGGTTGAATGATCGCAACCAAAAGGGGACATTCTCATCTGGACATCATCTGGAGTGATCCTATGAAGTTACAATGAAATCCCTTCATAAATATGACCTGTAGACTGTACTCAAGATTTTCAGGCTTCAGGCACCTGTAGCCATCACAGTTGACCAACCACGACCAAAAGGAGATGTCATCATCTAGGCATTATATGGAGTCAACCTAACAGGTTACAATGAAATCCTTCCATAAATAGGACCTACAGACATGCTAAAGGTTTTTGGGCTCGGGCACCAATCAAGGCTGAATGATCATGACCAAAATGGGACGTTCTCATCTAGACATTATTTGGAGTCATGCTACCAAGTTACAATGAAATCCCTTCATAAATATGACCTGTAGACTGTGCTAAAGGTTTTCGGGCTTTGGGCCCCTGAAGCCGTCACAGTTGCCCAATCGTGTCCAAAAGGGGACGTTCTCATCTAGACATTATATGAAGTCAACCCACCAAGTTACAATGAAATCCCTTCATAAATATGACCTGTAGACTGTGCTTAAGGTTTTCGGGCTTCGGGCTTGGGCAGCCATCATGGTTGAATGATCGCATCCAAAGGGGACAATCTCATCTGGGCATCATCTCGAGTGATCCTACGAAGTTACAATGAAATCCCTTCATAAATATGACCTGTAGACTGTGCTCACGGTTTTCGGGCTTCAGGCACTTGTAGCCATCACAGCTGACCAATCACGACCAAAAGGGGATGTCATCATCTAGGCGTTATATGGAGTCAACCTAATAGGTTACAATGAAATCCTTCCATAAATATGACCTTTTACCTATGCTAAAGGTTTTTGGGCTCGGGCACCCATCAAGGCTGAATGATCACGATCAAAATGGGACGTTCTCATCTAGACATTATATGAAGTCAATCTACCAAGTTACAATGAAATCCCTTCATAAATATGACCTGTAGACTGTGCTAAAGGTTTTCAGGCTTCGGGCTCGGGCAGTCGTCACGGTTGGCAGATCATGCCCTAATGGGGAAATTCTCTTCTAGACATCATAAGGAGTCATCCTACCAAGTTACAATGAAATCCCTCCACACTAAACATGACCTGCAGTCTGTGCTAAAAGTTTTTGGATTTTGGGCTTGGGCAGCCATCAAGGTTGATAGATCAAGCCCAAAAGGGGACATTCTCATCTAGGCATTATACAGAGGCATCCTACCAAGTTACAATGAAATCCCTTCATAAATACGACCTGTAGACTCTGCTAATGGTTTTCGGGCTCGGCCAGCCATACCGGTTGCCCGATTGCCACGAAAAGGGGATGTTCTCATCTAGACATGACCCCAAACCTGCATATGAAATTTCGTGACGATCAGACAAGAACTGCGGGGTGTAGCCCATGCTAAAGGAAAATGTGAACAGACGTCACAGACTCACAGACTAACAGACTTCCGCACGCGTGATGGCAATAGCTTATCTTGACTATGTCAAGTTAAGCTAAAAATAAACCTGCTTTATTGAAAGAATTTTTGGGGACTGGCAGTTGAATAACTTGAAAAGTTAACTTGTAAAATTACGAGCAGATAGCTATTTCTTAATTCGATTTATCGATCGTTGAAATTTTTGAAGTGGCATTTCGGTGCACGATATTCAGAGACTTCGCCACACTCATTCGGTGAAGGGGAAAACTATACGCAATTTCGTGCTTCTAAAGAGTAGTCACGTGTATAGTACAGAAGTGGTATCTCTTAACCAAACAGCTTTAACTGGTAGAGTGCTGGAAGCCCATATTTGGGCTTTATTCTGAAGTGCAGGTACCACAGCTTGAAGGCTCATATTCAGTGGATGTGCTTTGTATTATGTTTGAAGTGATATTATTTAGTCTGTAAGGGTTTGCCTTGTTACATTTTATGGGAGAATGCCCATAGGCAAGCCCACAGACACGCCCATAGGCAGCTCCCATAAATTGTAACAAGGCAAAGATGTGTACAAGATTTGATGGTCAAAAATAATTCAGCACTCTACCAGTTAAAGAGCTTGGAAACTCTGCATATCGATACACGTCGATGGATAACGAGGTTGCGTAATGCCCAGCACCAGAAGCAATCTGGTTTGACTTTGTGTGTATGAGAATAGGATAGACTTAACCCTTTACCCAACGTAACGGCCAAAACCGGCCAGCGCTATTCTCAAAAATCGCCAATTAATTTTCAAAATATTTTCATTTTTTGTCTCAAAAACATAGGTTATGACCCCTCGTTGGAACGAGCTCGTCGAGCTCGTTCCAACGAGGGGTCATAACCTATGTTTTTGAGACAAAAAATGAAAAAAATTAGTTATTCAATAATTTTTTTTGCAAGTGTCGTCTGCTTTTCATGTTAGGTAAAGGGTTAATGACACTGTTGTCTTACCTATTTGGTATATCTCCTCCACAGCCAGTGTCGTAAACTAATGTTTTAGAATATTTGTGTCCCAAGCCCAAAGAGAGGGTTCAGCGGTGGGAGTGCGGTGGCTCAGTAGGTAGAAGTGCAGGCTGCAAGCCGAGAGGTCCTCGGTTCGAATCCCACCTGCGGCAACCACGTTGTGTCCTTAGGCAAGACACTTCATTTCCATTGCCCGCGTGGGGGCATGGTGGCATTGTGTACTAAGGCGTACTGCACATTGATGGTGCACTTGTCTTCAACCAATGCTAATCCTGCTTGTGTGGAGTTAGTATGTTCGGGAGCTGACAGTTGCTCGCTGTTGCTCGGTTCTCTCCGGGTACTCCGGCTTCCTCCACCTGTAAAACTGTCATGGTCATGCTTAGCCATTGTGCATAAATATGTGACCTTAAAACACCAATAAATAAATAAGGGTTCAGCGGTCGGCCAAATTGTTATTTTTAATATTGAAAAATAAAATATACAAATTATTTATGATTGCTTTGTTTGAAATAAATTAGTTTGCTCTTCTGCTATCACATTATTTCTCCACTAACCTGCAACTGATAAAAGTTATGAACTTTCAGTGACGACAGCTTCTCCCTAAACACAGCGCTCGAAACGGTAAAACATTTTTCGGAGTTCTCTGGACTGAAAGTCCACTTCGACAAAACTAAAGCGAAATGGATTGGATCTAAAAGGGGCTGTGGTGAAGAAATACATACAAATCAATGAATTCACTAGAACCAGGACTCATTCACAATACTAGGAATCGAGTATAACTTGTTCAATGAAAATTATATTCTAAACAATTATCTGAACAAAATGACAAAAATTGGAAAACTTCTTAGTGGCTGGTCTTTTCGTAATTTAACTCTAATTGGAAAAACTGCTGTGGTGAAAACATTCGCTTTAACACACTGTCTGCTGGTTTTGCCCGACCCACCAGACGTTCTGTTTTGCAAACTCCAATCTACATTTTTAGCTCAACTTTGGCGAAGCCAAATTTGAGCTTTTGTCGTCTGTCTGTTCGCCAAAGTTGAGCTTTTGTCGTCTGTACGTCAACAATAGGATACGACTCGGGCTAGAGGCCATATTTATGAACCAACCTTTACGAAACTTTTTGGGTACCTTTGTTATGACTGTGGGACGAGAACGAGTGTTTTTGGGTGCGGTCCGAAATTCAAGATGGCTGCCAGCCACCATTTTGTACCGACGATGCAGAAATCTGTTTTTTGTACAGAACTTCCGTATGAAAGCTCTGATTTGAATAATTTTTTGTATGAATGTTTAGTACCATGGGATACATCACATATAATACAGGTTTTTTTCTCGTGCTTAAATGATGCAAATTAGACTAACTTTGATTTATTTAGTGTTACTTTCAGCACTGTCAGTGCAAATACCAATACGGCTCGGGATAGAGGCTGCATTTATGAACCGATCTTTACGAAACTTCTTGGGTACCTTTGTTATCACCGTGGGACGAGAACGAGTGTTTTTGGGTGCGGTCCGAAATTCAAGTTGGCCGCTGGCAGCCATTTTGTTCAAAATTAGGGGCAATCAGATTTTTGCGCAGAACTTCCACATGAAAGCTCTGATTTGAATAATTTTTAGCTTAACTTGACATAGTCAAGATAAGCTATTGCCATCATGCGTGCGGAAGTCTGTTAGTCTGTGAGTCTGTTAGTCTGTGAGTCTGTGAGTCTGTGACGTCTGTTCACATTTTCATTTAGCACGGGCAACACCCTGCAGTTCTTGTCTGATCGTCACAAAATTTCATATGCAGGTTTGGGGTCATGTCTAGATGAGAACGTCCCCTTTTGGTCGCGATCGGACAACCGGTATGGCTGCCCGAGCCCAAAACCCGAAAACCATTAGCACAGTCTACAGGTCGTATTTATGAAGGGATTTCATTGTGACTTGGTAGGATGCCTCTGTATAATGCCTAGATGAGAACATCCCCTTTTGGGCATGATCTATCAACCGTGATGGTTGCCCAAGCCCGAAACCCAAAAACTTTTAGCACAGTCTGCAGGTCATGTTTAATGTGGAGGGATTTCATTGTAACTTGGTAGGATGACTCCTTATGATGTCTAGATGAGAATTTCCCGATTTGGGCATGATCTGCCAACCGTGACGACTGCCCGAGCCCAAAACCCGAAAACTTTTACCACAGTCTTCAGGTCATATTTATTGAGGAATTTCATTGTAAATTGGTGGGTTGACTTCACACAATGTCTAGATGAGAAAGTCACCTTTTGGGCATGATTGGGCAACTGTGACGGCTACAGGGGCCCAAAGCCCAAAAACCTTTAGCACAGTCTAGAGGTCATATTTATGAAGGGATTTCATTGTAACTTGGTAGGATGACTCCAAATAATGTCTAGATGAGAACGTCCCATTTTGATCACGATCATGCAGCCTTGATGGGTGCCCGAGCCCAAAAACCTTTAGCATAGGCAAAAGGTCATATTTATGGAAGGATTTCATTGTAACCTGTTAGGTTGACTCCATGTAATGCCTAGATGATGACATCCCCTTTTGGTCGTGATTGGTCAGTTGTGATGGCTACAAGTGCCCGAAGCCCGAAAACCTTGAGCACAGTCTACAGGTCATATTTATGAAGGGATTTCATTGTAACTTCTTAGGATCACTCCAGATGATGCCCAGATGAGATTGTCCCCTATGTTTCCGATCATTCAGCCATGATGGCTGCCCGAGCCCGAAGCCCGAAAACCTTTAGCACAGTCTACAGGTCATATTTATGAAGGAATTTCATTGTAACTTGGTTGGTTAACTTCATTTTATGTCTAGATGAGAACGTCCCCTTTTGGACATGATTGGGCTACTGTGACGGCTAAAGGTGCCCGAAGCCCGAAAACCTTTAGCACAGTCTACAGGTCATATTTATGAGGGGATTTCATTGTAACTTGGTAGGATGACTCCAAATAATGTCTAGATGAGAACGTCCCATTTTGGTCATGATCATTCAGCCTTGATGGGTGCCCGAGCCCAAAAACCTTTAGCATAGGCAAAAGGTCCTATTTATGGAAGGATTTCATTGTAACCTGTAAGGTTGACTCCATACAATGGCAAGATGATGACATCCCCTTTTGGTCGTGATTGGTCAACTGTGATGGCTACAGGTGCCCGATGCCCGAAAACCTTGGGCACAGTCTTCAGGTCATATTTATGAAGGGATTTCATTGTAACTTCTTAGGATCACTCCAGTTGATGTCCAGATGAGATTGTCCCCTTTGGTTGCGATCATTCAACCATGATGGCTGCCCGAGCCCGAAGCCCGAAAACCTTAAGTACAGTCTACAGGTCATATTTATGAAGGGATTTCATTGTAACTTGGTAGGTTGACTTCATATAATGTCTAGATGAGAACGTCCCCTTTTGGACATGATTGGGCAACTTTGACGGCTAAAGGTGCCCGAAGCCCGAACACCTTTTGCACTGTCTACAGGTCATATTTATGAAGGGATTTCATTGTAACTTGGTAGGATGACTCCAAATAATGTCTAGATGAGAACGTCCCATTTTGGCCATGATCATTCAGCCTTGATGGGTGCCCGAGCCCAAAAACCTTTAGCATAGGCAAAAGGTTATATTTATAGAAGGATTTCATTGTAACCTGTTAGGTTGACTTCATATAATGCCTAGATGATGACATCCCCTTTTGGTCGTGATTGGTCAACTGTGATGGCTACAGGTGCCCGAAGCCCGAAAACCTTGAGCACAGTCTACAGGTCATATTTATGAAGGGATTTCATTGTAACTTCTTAGGATCACTCCAGATGATGCCCAGATGAGATTGTCCCCTTTGGTTGCGATCATTCAACCATGATGGCTGCCCGAAGCCCGAAAACTTTTAGCACAGTCTACAGGTCATATTTATGAAGGGATTTCATTGTAACTTGGTAGGTTAACTTCATATAATGTCTAGATGAGAACGTCCCTTTTGGACATGATTGGGCTACTGTGACAGCTAAAGGTGCCCGAAGCCCGAAAACCTTTAGCACAGTCTACAGGTCATATTTATGAGGGGATTTCATTGTAACTTGGTAGGATGACTCCAAATAATGTCTTGATGAGAACATCCCATTTTGATCGCGATCATTCAGCCTTGATGGGTGCCCGAGCCCAAAAACCTTCAGTATAGGTAAAAGGTCATATTTATGGAAGGATTTCATTGTAACCTATTAGGTTGACTCCATATAATGCCTAGATGATGATATCCCCTTTTGGTCGTGATTGGTCAGCTGTAATGGCTACAAGTGCCCGAAGCCCAAAAACCTTGAGCACAGTCTACAGGTCATATTTATGAAGGGATTTCATTGTAACTTCGTAGGATCACTCCAGATGATGCCCAGATGAGATTGTCCCCTTTGGTTGCAATCATTCGACCATGATGGCTGCCCAAGCCCGAAGCCCGAAAACCTTAAGCACAGTCTACAGGTCATATTTATGAAGGGATTTCATTGTAACTTGGTAGGTTGACTTCATATAATGTCTAGATGAGAACGTCCCCTTTTGGACACAATTGGGCAACTGTGACGGCTTCAGGAGCTCAAAGCCCAAAAACCTTTAGAACAGTCTACAGGTCATAATTATGAAGGGATTTCAGTGTAGCTTGGTAGGATGACTCCAAATAGTGTCCAGATGAGAATGTCCCCTTTTGGTTGCGATCATTCAACCATGATGGCTGCCAGAGCCCAAAGCCCAAAAACCTTTAGCACAGTGTACAGGTCATATTTATTAAGGGATTTCATTGTAACTTGGTAGATTGACTTCATATAATGTCTAGATGAGAACGTCTCCTTTGGACGCAATTGGGAAACTGACGGCTACAAGGGCCCGAAGCCAGAAAACCTTTAGCACAGTCTACAGGCCATATTTATGAGGGGATTTTAATGTAACTTGATAGGATGACTCGTTTTGGAATAATTTCACTGTAACTTGATAACTTTTGTTGATATACGTTAACTGTGAGGGCCACATACATTAACTGTGAGGTCATATTAACCCACCCCTCAGCTCTTTAGTACAGTGTACACCTCATATTATTTTTATCATAAACATAGCATACAGGAAACAGAAATGAACATATTCCCAATTATCACAATTCTTGTCTTATTTCATAATCCCTTCATAAACATTGAACATTATCCTTTTCATCAAACACAACACACAAGTTAAGCTACAGTGTCATTGACACTTTCATTTGTATGAATGTTTAGTACCATGGGATACATCACATATAATACAGGTGTTCTTCTTGTGCAGAAATTATGCAAATTAGATGAACTTTGCTTTTTTCAGTGCTACTTACACACAGTAAGTACACATGTCAATACGGCTCGGGCTAGAGGTTGTATTTGTCAACCGATCTTCACAAAACTTCTTGAGTACCTCTGTTATCACCTTGGGATGAGAACTAGTGTTTCTGAGTGCGGTCCAAAATTCAAGATGGCTGCCAGTGGCCATTTTGTACCGAAATTAGGTCTAATCAGTTTTTTGTACACAACTTCTATACGGCTCAGGCTAGAGGCCGTATTTATGAACCGATCTTTAGAAAACTTTTTGGGTACCTTTGTTATTGCCATGGGATGAGAACGAGTGTTTTTGTGTGTGGTCCGAAATTCAAGATGGCCACCAGCAGCCATTTTGTACCAAAATTAGTGCAATCAGTCTTTGTACAGAACTTCTGTACGAAAGTTCTGATTTGAATAAATTTCTGTATGAATGTTTAGTAAAATGGAATACATCACATACAGTACAGGTTTTTTTCTCGTGCAGAAATTATGCAAATTAGATGAATTTTGGTTTATTTAGTGCTACTTATACACTGTAAGTGCACATGTCAATATGGCTCGGGCTAGAGGCTGTATTTATCAACCGATCTTCACGAAACTTCTTGTGTACCTTTGTTATCACCTTGGGACAAGAACGAGTGTTTCTGAGTGTGGTCCAAAATTCGAGATGGCTGCCAGTGGCCATTTTGTCCCGAAATTAGGTCCAATCAGTTTTTTGTCACAACTTCTACACAGCTCGTATTTATGAACTGATTTTCACGAAACTTTTTGGGTACCTTTGTTTTCACCTTGGGACAGGAAAGAGTGTGTTTTGGGGTGCCTTTGTTATCACTGTTCTATGAGAACAAATATTTTGGGGTTCAGTCAGGCCCACTCTGGGACTCAAAGATTTCTTTTCTAGTTTAGCATCTGACTGTCACCCACCTTTACAATTCTTTACCTATACATTTGTTACAGGCTACGGTCAGTATTTATGTACAGACCATTACAGTACTTTATATGTTCCTTTGTTATCAGGTCATTACCTAGATGTTTGTCATTGCTGTGTCACATACTATACATGTATATGTCTTGACAAGTTGAGCTACAGTGTCATTGACACTTTCATTTTTAACTTTCTGTGGTCGAGCAAAATCGATAAGTTTAAGTGAGCTACGCTAATGAATACCTTCGAGAACGGTAGAATCAAACTCCCCCACTTGAAAACTCATACCTACTCTCTAAATGTTTCATGGATTGCTAAACTATTAGACCCCACTAAATTTGCCCAGTGGAAAACGCTTCTTTTAGATGACTTTGAAAGTTTTGGCAGTTACAAGGCATGGTATCTACAAAAGGAAGGTTTAAGGACAGTGGGAGAGCACACAAATTCTTTCTGGAAAATGTTTGGAATGCATGGTCTCTTCTGGATGGAGAGAATGCCTCAGCCCCTAAAGACATACATTCCGAACCCCTCTTCTATAACAACCATGTTAAAATCGACAACAAATTATTTTTTAATAAACGCTGGTGCGAGAATGATATCCATTTTATAAATGATCACCTGACAGAGGACAAACGGCTCTTAACTTTTACAGATTTCTCCTTTCAATATAACCTCAAAACACCATTCCCATCTATCAGGGAGTGATACATGCAAATTATGGAAAATAATTCTCCAGCAGCACAAAAAACCCAAGGATATGAAACAATGAAATTGAAAAATTCGAACAGTCTGAGAAAGTATGCCAAACCTCCTATCCGATATTCCTGAAATCAGTTTTGGCTGTTTGCCCATCAGGAACGCAGAGAAAATGGAGTGAAACATTAAATTTACCCTTATGGCATGAGGGGAGCAGGTCTTTTCGGCCCCAGAAACATTCAGCCTGGGAACATTCGGCCTCCGTTTTCAATAAGGGAGACTTAGAGAGACAGGGTTTAATATGAGTTTAAACACTTTTATTACAACCAAAAAACAAAAATAAATACCTCGTAATATAAAATATATACAATATAAAATACATTTACACTTTATATATACTGGCACACAATCTCAAAAATCTAGATGTAGTTATATCATTCTCTTTATATTTCTCCCATGCTTCATCTAATTTCTTTGATATCTTTGGACAAGCAAGTAAGCTAGCAAAATTGATGTTGAACTCGAATGAATGAAAAGTTTCAGCGCGCGGAAGGCGCAGAGGGACGATTTGGAATTTAAATCTCTTGTGACCCAAATAACTTTATTTGGGCCTAAAAAAATAAAAAATCTGTTTCTCAGGCCCTCCCGAATGGTCCTTTTGGCTGCCGCATGCTCTCTTTTTATAACCAATTTAAACTTTAAAAAAACACAAATTAAATGGTTTATGTCTGATATTTTACCCAAGTTAAAAAAATTTATGAATTTGTCCCTTGAGTGCAAGAAGGCTTTGCAATGCTTTAGCATTGCAAAGCCTTCTTGCACTCAAGGGATGAAATACACCACAACCCATGCTATTCTGTAGGTTATGAGGCCTAAAACATAAACCAAGAACATGAACTTTTGATGGCAAAGAAGAAATTACTAAAATAAAATAAAAAACCGCTCCCCCGCATGCAATTTCACAAATAATGGCCTGAGAAACAGAAGATCTACTTTGTGCGGCCTTGCCTTATAACTTGATTTCCTCATGAATACTGAGACTCCAGTTTCTTGGTTGTTTTAAAAAAAAAGAAAAAGAAACCCAAACAGTCGCTGATTTGGTGGTGGGGGGGGGGCACTGTTGTTCAAGCTGAGGTCACGGTCCCTGGAGCTGATGGGAAAAACAGTGAAAAGGAGTGTCAAATGTGTAATTTAGGTATGGTGGAGACCCTGGAACACTTTCTTCTAGAATGCCGAAAATACCAGTCCAAAAGAAGATGATTCACTGGGAGTATATTGGGAAAGTGGGATGGGAGAATGAATGACACATCGGTAGCGTGTGACTCAAAGGAGAAGGTTAATATGCTAATCAGAGAAATTAGGAAAATGGGGCAAAGGAATTCATCAAGCAGTTCATCTCCGAGTGCATGAGTATCTCATCAGAGTTCAGAATATTGATCACAACATCAGAAGAACTTCTAAAAACAAACTTTTTAAGTTGAGTTATGCCAAACAACATTCAAGAAGAAGTATATCATTTCGGGTTTACGTTTCAGCATTAGAGCACATATATTTTATTCTGTTATTTAATACAGTGGATGGTTAATATACAATGGATTTTTATATGTAATTATAATTCATTATGGATCGGTCTTGTGCTTAATATATTTCTACTTTAGGAATAAAGGTAGGTACACCTATATGTTATTCTTTAAAAAATATTCTCTGAAAAACTCCTAATATACAGAAAAACACAACTAAATGAACTAAAAAAATATTTTTTAAAGTTATTTTCAACTCACAAACTCTGAAAATTTTTACCAAAATTAGGAACATTCGGCCTTCAAAGTGGGAACATTCGGCCTCGACAGAATACCTGGGGCCGAATGTATATATAAAAGTGCAACCATAATCACCGACGATTCATATTTGCAAAGTCTACAGCTGAATATTTTACACAGGATATTACACAAATTCTAAACTTCACAAAATCCAACTATCGGAAACCGAACTATGTACTTTCTGTAACAACACTAAGGAAACTTTTCCTCATATATGTATGCCCCCCGACTGAAGTCAGGCGGCATATAGTGATTGAAGTGTGTGTGTATCCATCTGTGTGTGTGTCCATGTGTGTGTGTGTGTCCGAGGCAATAACTCAAAAACTGTTAGGGCCACAGTCATCAAACTTCACACAACTATGGGAGGATGTGTTGCACACCATAGCCGGGTACATACCTTCAAGGTCAAGGGCACATTTCAAGGTCACACTAAAAATATGTCAATATTCGTGTCTCAGCCATAACTCAGAAATGAATCATAGTACTATTGTTAAACTTTTTACAAATGTAAAGGACATTCAGAAGTGTGTACCAGATAATACAGGTTGGGATTGACAGTGGGCTTGGTCCGATATTATTTTGGCCGAGTTATGGCACTTTTCAGACATAGAAGACATGTTGTTATTGGTTTCCAGACCATAAATTTAGTGTGACTGAACACAATGAAACACAATTTTGTACAAAGGTTTATAACCACACCATACAGGTTAGGATTGACAGGCCTGGTCCAATATTTTTAGCTCACCTGACTGAAAGTCAGGGGGAGCTCAAGTGATGACTTTCTGTCATCGTCTATCTGTCTGTTGTGAACTTTACATTATCGACTTCTCCTAAACCCTTGGGCCAAATTGAACCAAATTTGATGTGCATGGTCCTTAATCATATGTCAATTCAAGTTTGTTCAAATAAAGTTGCCACACTCCATGGGAAGGGAGTTGGGGAAAATGCTCCAAAATTATAAACAAATTCTTCTTCTCATGAACCAGTGGGTACAATGACTTGATATTTGGTTTGAAGCTTCCTTCTGAGATGTAGAATCAAGTTTGTTGAAATGAAGTTCGTGAAGCGATATTTGTCTTCGTAATGGGAGGGGCAAGATTTTGGGCCCCACCCCAAATTTCTATTTTCTGAACCGATGTTCCAATTTGAACGAAATTCAGTATGTGGTATTATTGGGTCATAAGTACTTGAATCATGCTAAAAACAATTTCCCATTTTCCTCCTGGGAACCCCAGTAGCTAAAAATAGAAAGTATTTTCAAACGCCCATATTTCCCAAACCACATGGAACAGAGAACTGTTATTTGGTATGAAACATCCTTAGGATCAGTAGAATCATATGATAGAAAAGAAATTAGCCTGTTCTGTAGGCCAGTGGGCAAGCCTGAAAATAAGCAAGCTGTCATTTGCAGAATGAGGTCCCCAGAGGGTGAATTTGATTTGCTAATGCTATCCCATGCAGTGAGCCAATTTATCCTCTGGGTACATCTTTCTGTTTAAGTTTGAAACCTTGATTTGGATTGAAGTTCACAGAGGGTAAATTTAGTGATGCTATGTAGAGCAGCATCACCAAATTCACCTTCTGGAAACCTCATTTTGCAAATGACAGACTGCTTATTTTCAGGCTTCCCAGTGGGGGGCATCTGTTCTGTCGAGTCAGCATATTTGCAAACATTAAAAAAAAATTTCTTCTCCAGACCACTGATCAGAAATCTTCTGATATTTGGCATACAGCATCCTTGGAGGGAGGGGGGGGGGGGGCTGAGTCCAGATACAAGTGTGTTCAATTTAAGCCCCTCGGTTCGTATTTGGGATCAATACAGGAACACAAATCTTAACTTAGGGCCATGTGGGAAATAAACTTTAAAAGTCTTCTTCAGAACCTCTGCATGGTCAGAATGTTTTAATATTTGGTAAAGATTCTTGCTGCGAGGATCAGATTCAAGTTTGTTCGCATCAGGTCTCTCAGTTAATATTTGGGCTTTGTATGGGTGGCCCAAATTTTAACATAGCACAATATGAGAAAATTTCTTTAAAAATCTTCTTCAGATCCACCAGTCAGAATCCTTTCTTATTTTGTATACAACACCTCTAGGAGGGAAAGATTCACATTTGTTCTTATCGGGCACCTGGATTAATATTTGAGCTCTCTATTGGAGCCCAAAGTTTAACTAAGTGCAAAAAAGGGAATTTTTTTAAAAATCTTATTCTCCAGTACCATCAGTTAGAATCTTTTGATATTTGGTATACAACATTTCTAGGGGTGTCAGATTCAAGTTTGTTCAAATCATGTCCCTAAGTTAAATATTTGGGCTTGCTATGGGAGCCCAAATGTTACCTTACAGCAAAATGAGGAAATTTCAGCTCCACCAGTCAGAATGATTTCATATTTGGTATGCAACATCTTTAGGCGGCTCAGATTCAAATTTGTTCAAATCTGGTCCCTGGGTTAATATTTGGGCTCTCCATTGGTGCCCAAAGTTTAAACATAGTGCAATATGAGGAAATTTCTTTAAAAATTTTCTTCTTCAGATCCACGTGTCAGAATCCTTTCATATTTGGTATACAACATCTCAAGGGGGGGGGGGGGGGGGTCAGTTTCCTCAAATTGAGTCCCTGGGTTCATAGTTTGGCTCCCGAGCCTGAAATTTAACTGAACGCAATATGAGGGACTTTCTTCAAAAATCTTTTTTCTCCAGAACCACCAATCAGAATCTTCTCATATTTGGTATATAACATCTGTGGGAAGGTCAGATTCAATCCCTGCCTTAAAATTAGGGCTCTCTTTGGGAGAGGTGGGGTCCCAAGTTTGTTCAGTTCCATTCCTAAGTGTTTTTCCCATAAAATTTGCATTTCAAACTGCAGTGACATAATAACCCTTGGAAGGTTGCCAGTGCTGATCTACAGCTGATGGAATGGGAAGCAGTCAGGAAGACCTGTAATAATCATCTGACATAGACACTGGAGTTAGGAATAATTTCATGACTTCATTCCTCTGTAGTGTTGAGGAACCATGTCTAACTGAATGTGACCTTCTTTGAACCACTTTATCAGGTGATCGATTAAGGCCCCTTGGGCCTGTTGTTTGGCAGAGTTATGGCCCTTTTTCTGACTTAATCAGGGGCATTAGGTTTATAACCATATAATACAGTTTGGGTTTGATATTGTATTAATCTTTTACCTACAAGAAAACGCCATTCATTTTTTTTATATTTTCACTGTTTGCTTCCAAAACATAGGTTATGACCCCTCATTTGAACGAGCCCGACGAGCTCGTTCCAATGAGGGTCATAACCTATGATTTGGAAGCAAAAAATGAAAATGTTTAATTATACGAGGATGTTTTTTCCAAGTTCCGTCTGCAACTCAAGTTAGGTAATGGGTTAAAAAGTCATACTAAGTGGCTAATTTGTGCGTGTGTGTGTCATATGATAAATAGAATATGAAATGAGTGTTTTTCTCATATAATATTTATGAAACTCGTCCGAATTTTCCGTTTGGGCTCGCCAGAGGCTTGCCAAAACGGAAAATTCTTAGACTCGTTTCATAAATATTATATGAGAAATACACTCATTCCATATCCTCTATTTATCAGATTTCAATAACATTTGGCTTGCAGCCTCATGTTAATATTGTCTTTCTTGCTTCTATTATTGGAATGTGGCATTTAAGATCCAGGTCTAGCAAATGTGAAAATCAAGGATGCAAAACAATTGCCCTCCTCGGATTGCTTGCGAGTGCAATTGCACCTGGATAATTTCAATGCAAAAACTTCTACATGTATGCTAGTTTGGTTATATTCACTTCTTGGTATTAATATTGTGACTATATAGTGGAAAAATTGGCACACATATCTTCTCATTAATCAAAATGTTGCATTTAATTCTTCTGTGACCGTCTTCTACACTCAAAATGTATTGAAATGCGACACAGAATGGGTCGTGAATTATTGCGAATCAATGCCACATCGACATATCGTCCCCCGAGTTCCAGTGTGTTCTATGTGTCAATTGGCACGTAATGCTAATAGATTTTAAAACAGGTCTGGCATTCCAGAAAATCAAGGGGAGCAAAAAATTGCTCTCCTCAATTTTTTTCTAGGTGTGCAGCCGGCATGCAGCATTTCTGCACACCTGAAGAATGCCAGGCCCGAAGATCAGTGTTTCAGTGAAGTGACTAATCTTTTTCAGCATCAGAGAATACATGAACAAAGAAATTAAAAGAATGTGACATTCTTGAAGGAAATTCCTGTGTCCAGTCTAAAGTTACTGACTAAATGGAAAGACATACATACAGTTGAAGACCCATTCAGTTGTGACATTTGTAGTTGATATTTCCATCAGATGATCACCCAGTGCATCTGAAATCTTGTTCCACCAACAGGCCATTCAAATGTGACTTTTGTGATAAAAATCAAATCAAAAACATTTTCTTCTTCAGAATTCATGCAGTTGAGAAACTACCGTTAAAACTAGAAATCCTGTCATGAAATGCGCACAAATAGCACGTTGATCTTCGCGTTAATTTACGCGTTATGACTATAGTTAGGCAATCAAATTCTGTGCATATGGCCTGTGCACAAGCAATGTTTCAGCCAATGGACCTCCGGGTAACCTGGAGGTCCATTGGCAGAAACATTGCCTGTGTTTGCAATGAGTAACCAGGAGAACCTGCCGAGCTTTGGATGCCATTCGATATGGCTATTGCACGCAATTCCTACGTGCAATTAAGCCTAGATAAGCGCACAGTTCATGACAGGATTTCTAGTTTTAACTGTATTCTCTTCTTGGTATTAATATTGTGACTGGAAAATAGTACTTCATTCAGCTATCTAGTGGAAAAATTAGCACACATATCTTCTCATTATTCAAAATGTTGCATTCAATTCTTCTGTGACCGTCTTCTACACTCAAAATGTATTGAAATGCGACACTGAATGGGTCATGAATTATTGCGAATCAATTGCCACGTAGAACACATTGGAACTTGGGGGACGAAATGCAAATAGATTTTAAAGGCAGTCCCAAACAGGTCTGGCATTCCAGAAAATCAAAGGGAGCAAAAAATTGCTCTCCTCAATTTTTTTCTAAGCGTGCAGTCGGTGTGCAACAGGTATGCAGCATTTCTGCACACCTAAAGTCCTGACGATCAGTGTTTCAGTGAAGTGACTAATCTTTTTCAGCATCAGAGAATACATGAACAAAGAAGTTAAAAGAATGTGACATTCTTGAAGAAAATTCCTGTTTCTATTCTAAACTTACTTACTAAATGGAAAGACATACAGTTTAAGACCCATTAAGTTGTGACATTTGTGCTTGATATTTCCATCAGATGATCATCTGGCGCACCCAAAAGCTTTTTCCACCAACAGGCCATTCAAATGTGACTTTTATGATAAAAATCAAATCAAAAACATTTTCTTTTTCAGAATTCATGCAGTTGAGAAACTATTTGAATGTAATCTTAGTGGTGTATTGTTCAATTTAAAACCTTACAGCAGAGAACTGTTTAATGTAGTGGTGTTTTGTTCAATTTAAAACCCACAGCAGAGAACTGTTTAATGTAAAGAACCATTCATATGTGACATTTTAATGCTCCCATTATAAGACGAATCTGTGTAAGCTTCTGGGTGATAAATGGATGAGCAAACAAACAAACATAAAAAAACATTCAAATGTGACATTTCTGATCAGAGTTACAGCACAAAAGGTTGTCTCAGCAAGCATCAGACACTTCATGTAGTTGAAGGGCCATTCATTTGTGGCATCTGCGATAAGGTTTTCAGTTTAACCTCTCGCCTTAACAGGCATTTAAAAACTCATACAATTGAGAAAAAGTTCAATTGTGACATGTGTGATAAGAGTTTCAGGCGAAAGCCTGAACTTACCCGTCATATAAGAACTCATACAGGTGAGAAGCCATTCAGATGTGACATGTGTGGTAAGACTTATGGCCGCAAATGTATTCTTGTTCAACATCAGTGGTCACATAAAGATGATAGACCATTCAAATGCAGCATTTGTGGTAAGTGTTTCGGTTTTAAGAACATTCTCACTCAACACATGAAAACTCATACAGGTGAGAAACCATTCAGTTGTAACATTTGTGGAAAGTGTTTCTGTATGAAGGGTAATCTCACTGACCACCTGAGAACTCATACAAGCTATAAGCCGTTTGAATGCAACATTTGTGGAAAATGTTTCAAGAGGAAGACTGATCTCCTTGATCATTTGAAAACGCATACAGAGGAGAAGCCATTCAAATGTGACATTTGTGATAAGTTTTTCCGCCGCAAGAGTGGTCTTGTTCAACATCAGTGGACCCATAAAGGTCATGGGCGATTCAGATGTGACATTTGTCGTAGATGTTTCAGTGCAAAGAAATATCTCCAGAATCACCAGAGAACTCATACAGATGAGAGATCATTCAAAACCGATCTTTTTGATGAATACATGCATTCAGATCAAAAGGAATCTTTTTTTGAGAATTCGAAAATCCATACAGGTGAGAAATTGTTCAAATGTGATATTTGTGATAAGTGTTTCAGTTTCGAGACTAATCTTTCACAGCATCAGAAGATTCATGCATAGAAACCAAGTACGACACTTGTGATGTGTAATTTGATCTTAAGTGTGTTCTTAATCCTGACCTGTAAAATCTTACAGATGAGAAAATTCTCAAAATTTGCCATTTGTGTGTTTCTATCGTCCAAAGCATTTTCGTGTTGAACACAAAATAAGTATGGGTTGGTGACCAGTTTGCGACGAAGGGTAGTGCCAAACAAAGAATGAAATGCAGGGGGAGTGGAGAATTAAGGGTTTCAAGATTTTTATGTCCCTGCCAAATTTGGCGAAGGGCATTAAGACTTAATTACCCTTGTCCTTCCATATGTCTGTCCAGGGCTGCACGGTATATCGATAAACCGATATATACCGGTATTCAAACAATATCGATTGAATACCGGTGTATTTACAAAAATACCGGTTTATTGTCATTATTTATTTACCCCACAATTTAATTTTCAAGATGTCTTGAGTTTTTTAACTGTAGCCCCAAATGAATAATATTATCCCTTTACCCAAGGAATCGTCTGCATGTGCTCACGTAATGTATAATTTCAGCAGTTGAAAAAATAATGTTAAAAATTTCAACAAAACTATATCATGTGACCACTCATGGGAACGAGCTCGTACTGACAGGATAATCAACATCATTTGTACTTTAATATCACTGCAGGAATCCTATTCTTCGACACACTGGTTGAGAAATGTCTGAGAACAATGATTCTAGTGTTATATTAATGGAAGAAATTTCAGACAGGCCTTACTCAGTGACAGCCTTGCTTCAACGCTATTCAGAAGAGAGATGACATGTTACATATGTATTCATGAAGGAGCTCTTTTGGGAGTCAACACGGGCCGAATATGGGACCGTCTGCCAATGGCATTTTGACATGATTTTGCCCCATTCAAAGTTTCAAACCAGAGATTTCCCAATCTCAGTCCTCATTCAACTAAAAATTTTATTTGTCTCTAATTCTTGAAGGTCTGATTTTGGATTTCATCACTTTTTACTGCAACAAAACAGGTGCCTCAACAAGCAGTGTTGAGATATATTTACAAGTTACATCCCAAGAACCTTGTCAGTTGTTTCTAGGCAAGCCTTGGCTGCCTACACAGGCAGCCAAGACTTTCCTAGACACAACTGCAAAGCCACAGAATATAGACTATTGCATAAATTTCTTCATCATTAACTGGTAAAGTGCTGAGTTTTTTTCTGACAACAAATCAAAGCTCATCATGATACTGCTCTGTTACATTTTAATTGGATAGTGCCTTATAGAGAGACCGCCCTTTGGGCCACACAAAAGTGGTCTCTCAAGACAGGTGGTCTCTCATAACAGGTTTCAGGTTTTCTTAAGTCAGTGAATAACAGAAATGGAGAAGAATGGATTTTTGTAATTACTTTATAGTTGTTCTTTTTTATGAAGTTTTTGTAACAAATTGAAATGGACTGTTATAAAAATTATAAAAACAAATTAGTGTTGAAAATCTTCACCGAAGATTTTCAACACTAATTTATTTTTATAATTTTTATAACAGTCCATTTCAATTTGTTACAAAAAGATTTTCAATGCAAATTTATTTTTATTCCTATCTGTCACATTTCAGGTATGTACGAAATTGTTTATTCAGCAATAATCCTAATCTTTTCACAGGGGTCTTATGAAAACATCTCAGTCTGTAATGAGTCAGCAATTGAAACCCAATTAAGAGCTTTTAATCTTTTAATTATGTTAGTATAACCACAATGGATTTTCCAATTTCAGAACATGTAGAAAGTTTTTGTCATGGTTTCAGTCTTCAAAGGGGCGGTCTCTCAAGACAGATCCATTATGGCATAAAAATACAAGTTGGTACCAGGTCACAGTGATCTCTCAAGACAGGTGGTCTATCAAGACAGGTGGTCTCCCATAGCAAGTCCATTATAGAGTAAAACCAATCGGTGCCTGGCAGATGTGGTTTCTCAAGACAGGTTTTACTGTATTGTTTAAAAAATCTGTTTCATATGAGGGACAATAAAGGCTTCCTCGGGCAGAATGTAGCTACAGACAGTTATTGCCTGTCACTTTTAGTAAAGCCCAAAATAGGGCCTCCAGCACTCTACCAGTCAATAGTGAAAAACAATTTATTTAATAGAGGTTACAGAGACTAATCATTATTTCATGCGACTGTTTGTTATAACACATATGCCATGTGCATGGGAACACTCGGAAGTGAAGCGGTGCTTGTTTACTGTGGTAAACAAGCTCTGTTTTCCTGGTAAAATAGGACCCAGTCACCAGTGCTTGGGAAGGAAGTCCTCTAAAATGGGCAACATGTGTATAAACGACTGATAAAACTTGACTTTATATCCATGTTGCGGTCATGATTAGCCATTGTGCAGAAATATGTTACCTTAAACACCAATAAATAAATGGTGTACATGAACTATACATTTAGTAGCTTCTGTATTAATGTTCTCAGTTCAATAAGAAGGTAATATTTCTTATTCTTTGTGTGTTTCTTCTCCCAACAAATTCACCTTCGGATCCTTTATGATGCGAATTTTCCCAACTGCATGGGACCTGGACTCTATGCCAAAGAAGTCTGAAGAATCCCTGTGACTGCTTAACATACAAGTTTTAACCAATGTGTAAGCTGGAGTCTGTGATTTCCACTGGAAAGTCTAATAAACCGGTCGATCCTTCATGTGAATTCAATTTTTTTTTATAAATGCCAACAGGCGTTGACATGAAACTTTGTGCCCTGGACAGTAAAGTGAAAGTTGCAAAACATTTTGGGTAGGGTTTTCGTGTCGATTGCTTTTTGGCTCATCAACGTTAGTTGTGTGAGCCTATGGCATAGCCCTCTTGTCGGAGTCGCCATCTGCGTCGGCGTCCGCTCTCAAATATTTTGAACTTTTGTGTACAGGTCTCGATTTTTTGGCTTTTTAAATTTTTTTTTAGCTTCTGCATATTGCTATGGTGGTTCACTATAACATTTAACTCTTTTCCATGGTATTTTGTCTAAATTTTAACCCTTTGAATCAAATTTTAGACTTATTTTGATGTTTGCGTGCAGGTTTTGATGTTTTTTTTTTCCTTTCTTCCAAGTGGAGATTTAC
This sequence comes from Pictodentalium vernedei, assembly GCA_031216915.1. Classification (NCBI taxonomy): domain Eukaryota; kingdom Metazoa; phylum Mollusca; class Scaphopoda; order Dentaliida; family Dentaliidae; genus Pictodentalium; species Pictodentalium vernedei. The sequence goes on along the minus strand of CM062289.1, from coordinate 441,197,693 downwards.
CTTGCAGCATATGTCCATGCTTTCTGTTGTATGTAAACATGCATCTTAGGGCTATGTTTGTATTATTTAACCCTTTTCCTGCTGAATTACTTCAATTTTGGACTTTTGTGTACAGCTTTTGGACTTAGGCTTACAGCTTCTTACTTTTATGTACAGGTTGTGATAAAAAAAAACAATTTCAAGTGAGGTTGACCTCACTGCATATTGCAGTGGTGGTTATTATGACATTGATATCTTTCCAGTGCATTTTTAATAAATTTTTAACCCTTTGAATAGATTTTTAGACTTATTTTGACGTTTGCGTGCAGGTTTTCATGGGTTTTTTTTTTTTTTTCCTTTCTTCCAAGTGTAGAGTTTCTGCATATTGCTATAGTGGGTCACTATAACATTTAACTCTTTTCCAGGGTATTTTGTTTTAATTTTAACCCTTTGAATCAAATTTTAGACTTATTTTGATGTTTGCGTGCAGGTTTTGATGTTTTTTTTTTCCTTTCTTCCAAGTGGAGATTTACCTTGCAGCATATGTCCATGCTTTCTATTGTATGTATACATGCATCTTAGGGCTATGTTTGTATTATTTAACCCTTTTCCTGCTGAATTACTTCAATTTTGGAATTTTGTGTACAGCTTTTTTACTTAGGCTTACAGCTTCTTACTTTTATGTACAGGTTGTGATAAAAAAAAACAATTTCAAGTGAAGTTGACCTCACTGCATATTGCAGTGGTGGTTATTATAACATTGATATCTTTCCAGTGCATTTTTTTTTTAAATTTTAACCCTTTGAATAGATTTTTAGACTTATTTTGACGTTTGCGTGCAGGTTTTCATGTATTTTTTTTCCTTTCTTCCAAGTGTAGATTTACCTTGTAGCATATGTCCATGCTTTCTATTGTATGTAAACATGCATCTTAGGGCTACATTGTATTCTTTAACCCTTTTCCTGCTTAATTACTTCAATTTTGGACTTCTTTTGTTTACAGGTTTGGATTTTTGTGCTTTTAACAAAATGTTTTTCTTCTTTGCATATTGCTGTGGGGGTTCACGATAACATTTAACTCTTTTCCAGGGTATTTTGTCTTAATTTTAACCCTTTGAATCAAATTTTGGACTTATTTTGATGTTTGTGTGCAGGTTTTGATGTTTTTTTACTTTTATGTGCAGGTTTTGAGGTTTGTCTTTCTTTTCTTCCAAGTGGTGACTTACCTTGTAGCATATTGCCATGGTTCCTATTTTATGTTAGGATGCTTCTTATTTTATGTTAGGATGCTTCTTGGGGCTATTATTATATTATTTAACCATTTAGCTGCTTATTTACTTTAATTTTGGACTTTTGTGTGCAGGTTTTGTACTTTTGTGTGCAGGTTTTGATATTTTTTTATAAGTGGAGTTTTACCTCTCTGGCATATTGCCATGGTGGTTACTGTAACATTTTCAGGGTATTTTTCTAAATTTTAACCCTGTGAAACAAATGTGATACTTTTATGTGCAGGTTTTGAGGTTTGTCTTTCTTTTCTTCCAAGTGGATATTTTTCAAGTAGACTTTCCCATCACTGGCATATTGCCATTGTGGTTACTGTGACAGGGTATTTTTCTCAATTTTAACCCCTTGAAACAAATATGATACTTTTTTTACTTATATGTGCAGGTTTTGAGGTTTGTCTTTCTTTTCTTCCAAGTGGTGACTTACCTTGTAACATATTGCCATGGTTCCTATTTTATGTTAGGATGCTTCTTGGGCTATTTTTATATTATTTAACCCTTTAGCTGCTTATTTACTTTAATTTTGTTCTTTTCTTTGCAGGTTTGTACTTTTGTGTGCAGGTTTTGATATTTTTTTTAAGTGGAGTTTTATCTCACTGGCATATTGCCACACCGGTTATTGTAATATTTTCAGGGTATTTTTCTAAATTTTAACCCTTTGAAACAAATGTGATACTTTTTTTACTTTTATGTGCAGGTTTTGAGGTTTGTCTTTCTTTTTTTCAAAGTGGAGACTTACCTTGTAGCATATTCCATGGTTTCTATTTTATGTTAGCATGCTTCCTAGGGGTTATTATTATATTATTTAACCCTTTAGCTGCTTATTTTCTTTAATTTTGGACTTTTGTGTGCAAGTTTTGAACTTTTTTTGTTTACTCCAGCAACCTCTTTGCATTGGCCACCTGTTGGTGAGCCACGGGGTACTGATACCCCTCTAGTTGTCTTCACTTTTTGCTTTCACAGCATTTCATTGTTATCTCAACTTGACAAAGACAAGCTGAACTTATCTAATCGCTCTCAGTCTGTCGTCCGATGTAATTTTGACTTCTCCAAAACCGCTGGGCCAATTTAAGTGAAAGTTTGTGTAAGTGATGGTCCCGAAGGAGCATTGCATTTTTGTTCAACTCAACATCCCTAGCCCCATAGGAAGGGATGGGGGAAAATGCTCAAAAATATTTTTGAAACCTCCTCGTGAACAAGTGGGTACACTAACTCGATGTTTGGTATGGAGCTTCCTTTTGAGGTGTAGAATCAAGTTTGTTCAAATAAAGTTCGTGGAGCAATATTTGCCTTTGTAATGGGAGGGGCAAGATTTTTGGCCCCACCCAAAATATATATTTTTAGAAGTGATGGCCCGATTTTAACGAAGTTTGATATATGATATTATTGGGTTATATGTAATTGACTCATGCAAAAAAAAATGTTCCCATGCCCCTTTGGGAACTCCAGCAGCTAAAAATAGAAATATTTTCAATCACCAATATTCCCAAATGAACAAAGAGCTGCTATTTGGTATAAAACATCCTAAGGGCCAGTAGAATTGAATGGTAAAAGCAAAATGGCCATCGGTTAGGTCAGGGCGTTCTGTAAGGGGCATTGATAAAATGCTGAGTCAGCATATTTACAAAAATTAAAATAAAACACTTCTCCAGAACCAATGCCCAGGATCTTTTGATATTTGGTATTCTGCATCCATTGGGGGAGGAGCAGATACAAGTTCGTTCACATGAAGCCCCTTGATTCATAATTGGGCTCAATACAAAAGCCCAAATTTTTACCTTAGGGCACTATGGGGAATAATCTTTCAAAATCTGCTAATTCAAAACCACCTATCCGAATATTTTAATGTTTGGCACACATCTTAGTGCAATATAGAAAATCATTTTTCAAAATTTTCTTCAGATCCACCAGTTAGAATCCTTTCATATTTGGTATGCAGCATCTGTGTGTGTGTGTGTGTGTGTGTGTGTGTGTAGGGGGGAGGGGTCAGATTCAAGTTTGTTAAAATCGGGTCCCTAGGTTAATATTTGGTCTCTGTATGGTAGCCTAAATTTTAACATAGTGCAATATGAGGACATTTCTTTAAAAAGTTTCTTCCTAAGATCTGCCCGTCAGAATGATTTAAGTGTTCCCGTGTCGTTGAAATACACTTCAATATACCTCTCTAAAACAATAATAAATGAAAGAGGTCGTAATAATAGTAATTAATATATAGACAATATTTCACAGCTCGGATTAAGAGTACAGTTTTTATCCTCTAGTCACCACCAGTGGTAACTGCATCGTGTCCTTGGGTAAGGTACTTTATCCTGATTGCCCACGTGTGACATGGTGGCACTGTGTACTAACGTGTACTGCATATCGTTGGTTCACCTGTTAGTAAGTTGGGGTGTGTGACAGTTGGTTGCCATTGCTCGGTGGTTCTCCCGGTACTCTGGCTTCCTCCACCTGCAAAAGTGTCCCCACGAGGTGACCCATGATGTCGAAAGTGTCAAACTCCAAAAAATATCCTTTTGTGAGTCGCGTTAAATGTCAATGATAATTGCAAGTAGGACGCATGCGATGTAGTCTCAGTAACACACCTTACCACCTCTGGTCTACCTGGGCTCGCTCAGAGGTGGTAAGGAGTCTTACAGGGACGATAAGTGCCGGTAACCCATGACACCGAACAATTGTGACAGTTGAGACAATAAAGGCGCCGCGAGTTTGTAATCAATTACAGTTATTAATCGCGTTGACTATGAGTAGTTGACTAGCCATTTCAGTACTAGTTTAACCCAAATGCACTAGGATTTTAACACGTTGTTATTCGACGCAATCCCACGATGCCCCACTGGTGAAATGACATCAGTCGTTTTATCGACCTACTATTGACCTCCAATTAATAAGGATCTCATGGTAAAGACCTTAAATTAGAATCTTTTAGTAATGCTAAGAATACTTATTGTCAGTGTCGTCCTCTAGCCGTGTTAAGTGACGTAGTTTTCATCAGAAATGCAACGGCCTCTGTCTCGATTCGGCCTCAAAGCTACCTATACTCTATCAACCCCAAAATAGTCTCTCCATCTTTTTCAACCGAACTTATATTCTGATTGATAGAATATTCTGAGATCTGTCTGGCAGCACAGAGTGAATCGCATCACTTGTAGTGATTAACTGGTTGAGTGCTCGATTATTTTAGGTGGTCTGAATTTGTTATTCAACATTTATTTTATTTAGGCACTCTCCAATAATTTATAATAAATGGAATGTATATAAATATGGGTTATATACACATGGTGTTTGTAAAAAATCTTTATCGCGACGAGAGCGTTTTCGGGGGCATATATAGCTACGAGTCGCGCAGCGACGAGTAGCTATGTAGCCCCCGAAAACGCTCGAGTCGCGATAAAAGATTTTTTTACAAACACCATGTGTATATAACCCTTTTATCTGCACCCCCACCTCCCCCACTCCCGTAATAAAACAAGTTTTGATTAACAAATGCAGACAACTAAAAATAATCTAGCCTTCAACCAGATAATCACTAATGTGAAAAATATCTGGTTATTTGTACTTTCCGACGTTTGACGTCACATTTTGAAAAATGTTGAAGAAACTGAATTCCCAGTGACGTTTGAACGTCAGGATAATTAAAGTCTCGAAGGGTGAAATAATCTCATTTGAAAAAGTGTAAGTTACTAATTTTTACTCTTTTCCGTCAAATTTTATTTTTACAATTCAGTAAGTTTAATTAATGGCCTTCTTTTTTATTCAATATATTTCGATAAATACGCCCCGTTTTATTTGTTTCGATCCGCGGCAGCGATAATTAGTTATTCAAAGTGTTGAATGAAATAGTACGTCATGCAAATGAGATGGGCGTGAACGTTGTATTCTTGCGATATCACGTGACTTTTATTCTTACTGCAGTAACGATAAAAGATTTTTTATTGACGGCGAGTTTTCGATAACGATAAAAGATAAAACGTTACTGTTTTTACGTATAAAGTAGATAAAACAAAATATTATTTGCATTTCAATGAAAGTGAAACATGAGCAGGTAAAATTTTGGCCTTTTCTCTGGTACACTAATTTTTCTCAAAGCCCTGATAGTGACTTCTAGCCCTCAACCAGTTAACCCGTTCTCTAATCTTGTTGAGGCACTTTAAGCCCTTACCTCAGTGTCGTAGGGGATGGGCCCACAGGGCCCGCATTGCGGCTAGAAGGGGGCCCCCGTCTTGAAGGACGTCCCAACGCTGGAAGAAAGAGGGAAAGGGAGAGAGAGAGAGAGAGAGCGAGACTGTGTACCAAATACACATAATTTCAAACTCTCACTTCCACACGACGTACTCTTTGTAGTCTATGTATTATTCTTTTTACCCTTTGCCTAAAGTAACGGCCAAAGCCGGCCAGCACTATTCTCAAAAATCGCCAATTAATTTTCATTATTTTTTTCATTTTTTGTCTCAAAAACATAGGTTATGACCCCTCGTTGGAACGAGCTCGTAGAGCTCGTTCCAACGAGGGGTCATAACCTATGTTTTTGAGACAAAAAATGAAAAAAAAATAGTTATTCAAGGATTATTTTTGCAAGTGTCGTCTGCTTTTCAGGTTAGGTAAAGGGTTAACTGAGCGCTACATCATTGTAACTGATAGAGGTGGGAAATGAACAATATACATACATGGTGCCTCTCAAGTCACACATGTTGAGCGTGCATGTGTGTATCGTTGGATGGTGGGGGTGAAACTTAAAACATGTAATGAAAAAATCTACAGAGTCGTACTTTCAGAATCGATCCTATAGGCTGTACCTTTATTTAATTTATGCGTATGTACTACGTGAAATCCTGTATGCTGTGCACGGTAACAACACTAAATTTGCTCCCGTTGTAAAGGCAACCACCATTATGAAAGGTCCCCCGTCTCTATCTCGCAGGGGGTGGGGGCACAAGATTTTCCGCTACGCCACTGCCTTACCTTCACCACCATATTGCATACCGCGCAAGGCGTAAGCTACATAGCTCTCACCTTGAGTAAGGGAGTGCCTTATTTCGTTCTCTTCTAGGTCCAAACAAGTACCAAGGTCCCGGTTTTCTTTTCCGCTTACTGTAACTGCCACATGAATAAAAAAAAAACTAATAATTGTACATAGACCATCGTTCATACAAAAATCGTGGGAAGGTACCAAGTTTAATTGATACGAATCTTTGATCGTTCTTGAATGACCCGAGCCCCTACTTCTAATAACATTACAGACATGTTAGTGAATGTGAATGTATCGTACCCGAAATATTCGCTAATCATTACATAAATTCTAACTCTATCTGCTATTTACAATATCGTCAATCTACAGTTAAAACTAGAAGTTCTGTCATGAAATGTGCACAAGTAGAACGTCGATCTGCGCGTTAATCTACGCGTTATAACCATAGTCAGGCTATCAAATTCTGTACATGCGGCCTGTGCACATGCAGTGTTTCAGCCAATGGACCTCCGGGTTGTCAGCGGGTCCATTGACAGAAACATTACCTGTGTTTGCAGTGAGTAACCAGGAGAACCTGTCGTGCTTTGGATGCTATTCGATATAGCAATTGCGCGCAATTCCTTCGCACAATTAAGCCTAGATAAGCGCAGAGTTCGTGACAGGACTTATAGTTTTAACTGTATAGAGATAGGCAATATACCGAAAAACCGAACCGATACCAATATTACGGGTGTGCCAAAAAATTCGAACCGAACCAATCGTTAAAGACCGAAACCGTCTGAATTTTCAAAAATTTCCAACATTCACTGTTTATAATATAGGTCATGTTGACGCTTGATAACAGTTAATGGGTTCGTTTTCAGGAAAGAAGTGACTGATTTTATTTAACCCTTTACCCAACGTAACGGCCAAAACCGACCAGCGCTATTCTCAAAAATCGCCAATTAATTTTCAAAATATTTTCATCTTTTGTCTCAAAAACATAGGTTATGACGAGCTCGTTCCAACGAGGGGTCATAACCTATGTTTTTGAGACAAAAAATGAAAAAAATTAGTTATTCAAGAATTTTTTTTGCAAGTGTCGTCTGCTTTTCACTGTCCCGAATTATCGCTAGACAACAACCACTTACCTGTACATGTCCAATTACTTAGCAGTGATTTCTAGTCAAGTCTTGTCTGCATGTGAAGGCATCCAAGACCTGACTAGAAAACACTGCTCAGTTGTTTTGTATATTTTCACTGGGACCTACTACTAAAACTGGCGTGGTCAGGGCCCATGCTTTGAGATCCCAAAATCCTGAAATAGGTCTAAACATTAAGCTGCGTTTAGAACAAGATTACTGTGAATATGCTCTGTGGTTGTAATATTTATTTATTATTTATTTATTGGTGTTTAAGGTCACATACTTATGCACAATGGCTAATCGTGACCGTGACAGTTTTACGGGTGGAGGAAGCCGGAGTACCCGGAGAGAACCACCGAGCAACGACGAGCAGCTGTCAGCTCCCCAACATCGTAACTCTGAACTCTGCACCGCAGCACAGGCAGGGTTAGATTGGTTGAAGACATGCGCACCAACGACGTGCAGTACGCCTCAGTACACAGCGTCATCGTGCCCCCATGTAGGCAATCGGGGTGAAGTGTCTTGCCCAAGGACACAACGCGGTTGCCGCAGGTGGGATTCGAACCGAGGACCTCTCGGCTTGCAGCCTGCACCTCTACCAACTGAGCCACCGCGCCCCCTTGTGTGGTTGTAAAAGAATGCCACTGTTGAGCTCACTTACAACGCTATGGTAGAGTGATACTGCAAGAACTTATTCTGTTTTTTTCTGATGTGAATTCCTCTTTGGTACTATCCGTCAATCTCCGTCAAGTAAGATACCGAGTACCGAACCGATACGGAAGCATACCCCCCCCCCCCCCACCCCCGCAAAAATACCGAACTCAAAATTCCAATACCACCCATCTCTACCAATCATCAAAGAGAATGCTTTGTGGTTCAGACAGTGCTGACCTGTGACCAAAGTGCAGACAAAGCATTAATAAACACAATATTGCTTCCGAGGCTTCTCACCATTGTACATAAAATATTTCTTCTTTTCTAAATCTCCCGTCATTTCTGTGCACTTTTTGCAAACATTTGTGCCCACACCATTCATCCATTCTGTGTGTCAGTTTACTGTTTGTTACAGACCCAACTCCAGATCTTCGGTGCTGTGCATCAATGACTTGAAGCAAACACATGGTTGTCATTGTTACACAGAAGACCCGAGTGGATCACATCTCTTTTCAACACATTGCAGTGGTGTACAGCGTAAAGGCCTTCTTAACGCTCACGATTTATTGTGTCTACTTCTTTATATCGGCGCCTTCACCTGAAACTCCAGCATTTTTTGTCATTGGCCTTTGTAAACTTTATTTTCTATCGCTCGACAATCGTAGACACGCAGTAGCCAACCAAAAGATTACTGTCTTAGACAGTCTGCGCACGTTAAACTAAACTTGCTGGTCCACCTACAGCCCCCAATACAATGAACAATTTTGGCAGGCCCTAAACCGCGCCCCAATGTCTGTCTTAACAGTTACGTTGGACAGTGTGAATGGAAAACAACCCCTGCACGCTCATATTGTTTCAACATGAAAAGTAATTAATATTTATATCATCATATTAAAAGGATTTTCAAAATAAAATTTAATGAACAAAGAAATCCTTGTCGTGCTTTTTATTCCATGTTCAATTTGTTTATTCGCAATAGGCGATAGAGCTGTAGGTTTTTAATTTTCTTGTTCGGTTTCGGTTTTGGTTTTTCAGGTGGAGTAAAACCTCGGTTCGGTTCGGTTTTCGGTTTGTTCATGAGGCCAAGTAAAATTCAATAAAACTCATTCTTATGTCCAGAGTCATAACTGAATGGTAGTGAAATTGAGTGAAACTCAATGAATGCCCGAAATAAGCTATAATACATGAAGAATCAGGAAGGCCAATATAATAATTACCTAAATGTACAGAACTTTTATTGTGCTTGGCCATTTTTCGAGGTCTCACACCTACACGCAACTTGAGGAAAGCTGCAAACACAACGAAACTGAAATGTCGGAAATTCACAGAATGTAGCCTTCCCAGAGTAGTGAGAGTACCCAGACACTGCCATTGGCAGTGTCTGGGTACTCTCACTACTCTGGGGAGGCTACATTCTGTGAATTTCTGCAGCAAGAGAGTATTTATTAAAAAACGAAAAACCTTAGATTACGGGATGTCGACGGTTTCGGTTTTAAAAAAAAAAACTAAAAACCTCGGTTCGGTTTCGGTTAACCTACAGCTCTAATAGGCGATAGTCTGCGTTCATCATTTTATCCAAATCAAATGTAACACAATGGCCGGTCATAATAATCCACAAAGGAAACTCACGCGAACAAAACTTTCCGATTTCCGAACAGCCTGAATGAACTCGTTCTGGGACAAAGTTCAACCAACTTCATGTCATCTGGGTTTATATCCAACTTCACATTTACAATTTGATTTCAGTTTCTCGGGAAAATGGTCAAAATCAGAATTAAATTCAACTCAGGGCTGCTTTGAATGACAGCACCCACCCGTCAAGTGGAAAAGGAGATTAGAAGTTGTGTGTGTTCGTGGCATATGACGTTCCTTGTAAAAAACTTACGCAATTCATTGGTCAGTAAAATTTTTAATGACACAAGAACTTTTTTCAGTGAAATGTAGATAGATAGATAATTTATTTGACAGTATCCATATACAAGATAGATAATTTATTTGACAGTATCCATATACAGATACACCAGTAGAAGATGCACTAGGTGTGTTATAAGCAATAATTAATAACTGAGTGAATTCTGTACAGAAGACAGCTGATATGCATACTGTCGGGGGATGTCATAGCCAGATTGGCCGTCTACCTGACATCCCTCAGGTAACAACACCGTTTCAGACGGCTTCTGTGATTGCCCCAAATTGACGTCAGGTTAAGAGATCTGTAATTGGTCATAAAATTTCTAAAATAAGCAAATGCAAAATGTGTCGTTATTTCAAACAGAATTTTAGGAAACTATGCCTTTATTATTCAGATATCAGATATCGTTTATTTTAACTCCGCAATGTAGAGAGTGTTTAAATTCATTGCCCCCTCAACTTTAATTATAGGGAATGATCGTTTGTTTCTGTCTATTTCTTGAGTTATGAACCTCAAAAACAAAGGCCAAACATAGTGTAAATGGGCTATGCCCGGGCTATGCCCATTTACACTATTTGGCTTTTGTTTTTTTTGGTTCATAACTGAAGAAATAGACAGAAACAAAGATCATTCCTTATATGTTTCAAACGCCATAATTACCAAGACATTACTTATAATTATTTGACTATAATTGGTTGAAGTTCATCAAAAAAAAAACTTTGCCGTAGCAACAGACTTTGAACTTGATGCAGTTGTGCATCAACATATTCGTTTGGCACGCTCTATGGGCACATTTATGAATAGATTGCTTTGAAACTTGGCATGCGTGTTCAGGGTGACCTCTAGATGGGAGCTGTTGATTCTAATTTGATCTATCTCTTTGGCATCATTGAGGCCTGCTCCAACCCCTTGGTTCGCTTTCCCCTGTCACTCTGGAATCGATTCACGGGTCAAATAGGCTTACCGGAAGCCAAAGGGGAATACGGATGCTCCATTGTTCAAAATCTAGAAACTCAAATAGACATTCATCGTTGTTAGATCCTGGATTTTGATATACTAGTCTTTCTATATCGCTAAAAGAAAGTGACTGTAGTTCCGATATTGACATTTTAAGGTTCCGATTACCCAATAGGAGGGATCGAACAAATTGGGGAAGAGGAATAGCTATATATCTACTAAGGAAATACTCTTTCACATATGCACGTCACGATCTTAAAATTCGTAACATAAAGTGTACACATGTATGACTCCAAATAAATCAGAAAAAAATAATATCCAACTTGGTGCTTCCTGTCGTCCGGCTATCTCTAACCCTGACTTGTGAAATTTGATTTCAATTTGTGTAGAACAAGCATTTGGTATCAGTGACGGGTGTACATTTTTGGGAGGGGAATATGACTGAGACGTCGCACACGAACGTTCTAACCCCCCCCCCCACACACACACACAAAAATGTTGTTAGTTACGGTCATCATCAATAACTCACAAATTATAACAACTCGTGATTTTTAGAACGACCAGGAGCCAATACTATAAACTTTTACAATTGTATTTTCTAGAATTGTATTTGCTAGATACGAATTTAAATGGGTTAAAATGAACCATTAGCATTTTCAAAGGTCTGGCAATTTGCCAATTGGCAAATTGCCATATCTTTTTAAAATGCTAATGGTTCATTTTAGTCGGTTATGTTAATAGGCGGAAAATACAATTCTAGAAAATACAATTGTAAAAGTTTTATAGTATTGGCTCCAGGAGCCAATACTATAAAACTTTTACAGTTGTATTTTCTATAATTGTATTTTCTATCTTTTAATATAACTGACTAAAATGAGTTATTGGCATTTAAAAAAATGGCAATTTGCCAACTGGCAAATTACCACATCTTTGAAAATGCTAATGGTTCATTTCAACCAATCTAAAGTCATAACTAGAAAGTACAATTGCAAACGTTTTATAGTATTGGCCCCTGTAGACTTCTCATGATGGCCTATAATTACTCAACCCACACACTTTACAGAATCGTCTTCCATCCTACTGTATTTGAAAACCATCAGAGTTCTGTTAGTTACTGTACACAATGGCATTGGAAACCTTTTCTACATGTATAGGTATTCACCCGTAATCATTGTCATTTTTTTCTGAATTCAAATACCGTGTCGAACGAACATTGTTCTTCAAACGTAACGTATGGAAGTTATGGAGTGCGAGCTTGGATGCAATAAATAAAACTCTAATTGACACAGATTGTGATAGCATTTCTGCTAATATTACTTGCACAACAATAACTCATTAATTTATTTTACCCCCGCTGGGACCCCAGGAAGTTGGGTAGTGCTTGTTTACTGTGATAGTCACGCACCGTTTTACTGGTAAAATAGGACCCAGTCACTAATGTCCTCTAAAATAGGCAACATGGGGCATACAAGATTGACTAACCTTGACTTTATCTCCACGTTGTGGTAACGATTAGCCATTGTGCATAAGTTTGTGACCTTAAATACCAATAAATAAATAAATTATTTATTTTCTTACTCTACGGAATCGCACGATTCTCAGATGATTTTCAGAAAGCTGGGGAAAATATTACATGTTCGTACCAAATTTTATACTTAACGCAATCCCATTGAAAAAATATTTAAATGGGGACAAAATAGCAAGCTATTTCAAAAAATATTGGAAAGACCTGTCTTACAGGGCGATTTGATTTTTTTTATAAAATACTGCAAATTACATGGGACAGAAATAATGTACACACATATCCTAAAAGTTCATTGTTCAACCCCAGCTACACGATGTAGAAATAAGGAAAACGTATGCCATTTGATGGGTTCGGGAATTGTGGGGAAATTGTTATTCATATTTGGGTTATGTCTTTCTGACACATATACCGGAATGACTGTCCGCCGGTACAAAAATGATCTTTAAAATCAAAATCGTCATCTGAATTGATGCGTAGGCACTTCTCTGACCCGCTATCTGGATCGCCAGGAACCCACTTCATATAGGGATTGGGTTCATTTTTCCATGAGAAAAGAGTTCCATTGCTGTACCTGTCATTTCCATCCACCCATATCGACCCTGCAATACAGAAAAACATAACGTTTTTCAAACACAGCTTACCGATGGATATCAAGCGATATCAGATAATTAGAACATTGTCTTACTAAGTGTCTTCCCCATTGGAAGCCCGGGAAGTGAAGCAGTGCTCGTTTACTGTGGTAAGCTGTTTTACTGGTGAAAATAGGACCGGTCACCAATGCCTGAGGTGGGAGTCCTCTAAAATGAGTAACGTGGGTATAAACGATTGGCTGGACTTGACTTTACCTGCATGTTGCGTTCACGATTAGCCATTGTGCAGAAGTATGTGACCTTAAAGACCAATAAATAAATAAATAAATACTTAGTGTTTTAGTCATATTCACGTCATTAGAAGGCTTGTGTCTTTGTTTGATGATCAGAACGCGAGGTTTCAGAGGCGGACCAGCCGTATGGTTCACCGGGAAAATTGACGATGGCCCCCCTCAGGGATGTGGCTAGAGGGTTTCAGCTGGGGGCGGGGGGGGGGGGGGTGCCACCGGTGTAAATTCCAACTGTGAGTGGTTTCGACAGGTGGTTGCACTGCAGCACTGGGTGATATCTTTAGCCCTTTACCCAACGAATCGGCTGCATCCGCCCACGTAATATGCAAATACAGCTGCTGAAAAAATATTATTTTTCGAAAAATTTCAACAAAACCATATCATGTGACCCCTCTTTGGAACGAGCTCGTTCCAAAGAGGGGTCACATGATATGGTTTTGTTGAAATTTTTTTTTAAAATTTAAAAAAAAATGATATTCAAAATAATGAATTTTGAAATCGTCTGCGTTGGGTAAAGGGTTATGAACCCTTCTGAAAATTTTCACTTGTCCTGAAACGGAAAAAGCATTTTTTACGTGTCTGGGTCAGAAAATTTACCGGATTGATGTCAGAGTCGAAATTTTGAGGCCATGTCAATTTTAGAGTAGGAAATTTGAAACTCAAGTTTCCAGTTGGAAATAAAAGATAAAAATTTCTCATTATTGGTACTCCTAGCTGGTGTGGGGGGAGGGGGGGGGGCACAGGGAATCTAATAAGGGGGGGGGGGGGGCATGTCGCCACATCCCTGGGCCCCCTATTAGGTTCCCGGTGGGGCCTCCAAAATTGATGGAGCCCAAGTCATAATTTACCAAAATGCGAAATCGATCTAATTGTATAGACTGTGGTACGTCGAAATGTTCTCAATGAGGACTGCCATTGACAGTCCACAAAGAGGGCATTGGGGGGGGGGGTGGCGGTGGCTCAGCTGGTAGAGGTGCAGGCTGCAAGCCGAGGGGATCCTCGGTTCGAATCCCACCTGCGGCAACCGCGTTGTGTCCTTGGGCAAGACACTTCACCCCCATTGCCCATGTGGGGCCACGGTGACGCTGTGTACTAAGGCGTACTGCACGTCGATGGTGCACCTGTCTTCAACGAATGCTAACCCTGCTTGTGTGGAGTTCGTAGGTTGGGGAGCTGACAGTTGCTCGCCACTGCTCGGTGGTTCTCTCCGGGTACTCCGGCTTCCTCCACCAGTAAAACTGGCATGGTCATGCTTAGCCATTGTGCAGAAATATGTGACCTTAAACCCCAATAAATAAATAAATAGAGAGAGAGCATTTCGATATACCAACATTTAGTCTGATACCACTGATCGCTCAGCGTTCTTTCAATTTGAAAAATCTAAATTTTCTCCGACTGGACCGAACTATGGTCTTCCCGATGAGTGCTCCCTTCTCCCCGGTAGAACCATTTTTGTTGAATGATCGATGAAGATGACAGCCTACAAAAATGCCACCGAAATGATCTCTATGTGGACTGCCATTGATCGCTCAGATGCAAGGAATCCGCGTTCGTTCAGTTCGAAAAATCAAAATTTTCTGTGTGTATGAAATGTGTGTTATGGGCCTTAATTCATCAATGTTTACGAATTTGGAGCTTGTTAGCGCAAAAACTAAAAACAAACGCTCTTTGATTAGACTAATATTTTCCATACAGGTTTCCTGCAATAATATCTCGAGCGAGTTCGAAAACTGGCCCGGCCCAATTTTTCGTTACAGAGTTATGGGCCTTAATTCGTCAATTTTTACAAATTTTTAGCGCAATAACTTGAACAGACGTTTTCCGATTTGACTAATATTTGCCATACAGGTCTTTTGCAATAATATCTCAAGCGAGTTCGAAAACTGGCCCGGTCCGAATTTTTACGAATTTTGAGCTCAGCGCGATGACTTTTCTGATTTTCTCTGATTTTCAGTGGAGACAATTCGACGCCTGCATCTCCGATGCGCACCTTTTGCTTTGCCGTTTTGTTAAAGAAAGAAATATGCCAGAACCACTTCCAAACCTGCATAGTTTGAATTCTCTGCCGTCTCCCCGACTCCAGCAACCCTGCTTCTTCTCTTCATCAACTTTACCATTACTTATTGCCACCATTAACCCTTTACCTAACATGAAAAGCAGACGACACTTGCAAAAAAAATTCTTGAATAACGAATTTTTTTCATTTTTTGTCTCAAAAACATAGGTTATGACCCCTCGTTGGAACGAGCTCGATGAGCTCGTTCCAACGAGGGGTCATAACCTATGTTTTTGAGACAAAAAATGAAAAAATGATGAAAATTAATTGGCGATTTTTGAGAATTGCGCTGGCCGGTTTTTGCCGTTACGTTGGGGAAAGGGTTAATTCCTCATCATACAAAACTGCTTCATACCACTCCCATCATGCCTGATAACACCAGTTTTCCAGTTTGTGTTCGACGAATAATTGCGAACATTTCGATGAAAAGGAATTGGGAGACAACTCGATGAGCATCATAACAGCCGTGTTTGATAATTGGGAATCCAGTAAAGAAAATCATATCCAATAAACTCACTTATTTTTGTGTAAATCATCTCATTTTATTCAGCCCACTATACATCGATACGCCACTTGCCTGACATTAACCCTTTACCTACCGTAACGGTCAAAACTGGTCGGCGCTATTCACAAAACTGGCCAATTAATTTTCATTATTTTTTTCATTTTTGTCTAAAAAACATAGGTCTTGACCCCTCTTTGGAACGAGCTCGTTCCAACGAGGGGTCATAACCTCTGTTTTTGAGACAAAATATTAAAAAGATTAGTTATTCAAGAATTTTGTTTGCAAGTGTCGTCTTCTTTTCATGTTAGGTAAATGATTGAGTTATGTATTTTCTTCTTCGTCAGAACTAACGAATTATGTCGTTGAACCTAGGAGTTCACTGGGTTAAAATAAACACACTTATTATAAGGCAAGCCGACTTACCAATTCCGCATGCACGGACAATCTCTTTGACAAACAGATGCATTGCTGCATCCGTAATCAGCAGTAAATGATTCCCATCATCGTTGCAATCACTGTCAGCAATTGGCTGATATACTGGTGTTGTATTGATTCTAAGACAGAGAAGAATATCCCGCTGTCTATATATCCTGTATCCTCTGTCCGCTGGACAATCTGAAGAAAACATACAATGCGTGTATTCAGAGTCTCCACTACTCATTTTATGCTGAATTCGGGTTTTCTTCACTGCGGTAAACAGGCTCTGTTTTACTTGTAAAATAGGACCCAGTCACAAATGTTTGGGAGGTGCAAACCCTCTCTAAAATGGGCAACATGGCTTATTAACGCTCACCCCTGGTCTTAGGTTGACACTCATGTTGTGGTCATTATTAGTCATTGTGCAAAAATATGTGACATTAAACACCAAGAAATAAATAAATATTCGGGTATTCTTTTTACGTCACTCTTTTGTTTGGGGTGAACATAAAATCTACTACTTACCCGCGGGAACCCCGGGAAGTGAAGCAGTGCTTGTTTTCACTGGTAAAATACGACTCGGTCACTAATGCTTGGGGTGCGAGTCCTCTAAAATAGGCCGTATGGGGTATAAACGATTGATTGACTGACCTTGACTTATTTCCATGTTGCTGTCAAGATTAGCCATTGTGCAGAAGTATATGTGTCCTTACACACAAATACACACCAATAAATATATAAATAAATAAATCTACTACTGGTGCTTGAAGATAATGTACAGGATGAGGTTTTGTAATCTACAGACCGGGACTGGAATCCAGGGGCGTAGTTACCTAGGGTTGGACTGTCTCCTTGACTAGTTTCCCAAAACCTTTTCAGAGAGAGAGAGATAGTCCCTCATGACTGAAAGGCAGGTACCTGAAACATGTATTTCTATTTTGGATTCTCGTCATTGCAGCCTTTTTGGGAATTAGAAGGGCTGCACAGACTCTTTACTCTCAGTACGTGACCGAAGATTTTGTCGCTTCTGTGGCTTTTAAGGTCGCGAAAACAGTCAATCAAATGTTGGAAATTTTGGAAATTAGTTTAATATGGATCCCAAAATGTGCCCTTTTCTCAAATGTGGGGGCGCGCTGTCTCAAACAGAGCTTTATGTATTGTATCCCTACCATCACACTACGACACATGGATCACAACTGATATTTATCGTCAGTTGAGTCCAACAAGGTGCCATCTGCAATGTTTTTAGCCTTGCAGATGACACCTTGTTTCACTCCCCGGGCGATATATCGGTGGACGGGTACATTTCTTTGACTGTGCCCGTCCTCTCTCCCAGTTCGAAATGCTCCCCCTGCCCCCCCCCCCCCCCCCCCCCCCCCCCCCCCCCCCCCCACTCCGTTAATTTTATTTTACTTGGGTGGAATATTTTAAGTCAAAGAATACCCTAGGGATATTACGATTTTGTCAAGGAGAATAGACGGTGAAGTATAGATAGAGAAATATTTACGTCGAGTCCGGTTAATCATTGAATGGGTGAGCATTTGAGCGATTGATTCGGACTCCCGCGTTGTGTCCTTGGGCACGGCACGTAACCCTGATTGCCCACATGGGGCACGATGGCGCCGTGTACTAAGGCTTACTGCACGTCGATGGTGCGCATGTCTTCAACCAGTGTAACCCTGTCTGTACTGCAGTGCGGAGTTAAGATGTTGGGGAGCTCGTCGTTGCCCGGTGGTTCTCTCTGGGCACTCCGGCTTTCTCCACCCGTAGAACTGGCATGGTCATGATTAGCCATTGTGCATAAGTATGTGACCTTAAACACCAATAAATAAATAATAAATAAATAGATAAATATTTAACTCCTGATGAACCTTGTCGCCAATGATATCAAACTCGAAGAATACACATCTTACGAGCCCATTCTCAATCCTGAAATACTTGATTCCAGTTGAACAAAAGTAACTAGAAGAGGAGTGTTTTAATCGATTCTATTCATTGCCTCCCGAGACGCATCGGACATTAGACTCAAAGAATGCAGACTACCTCGTCATCTTCTTTATCTTAACTAATACTAAATTGGTTAACCGGATAATCGGTTTGAAACCAGTTAGCTTCCTAACCGATTAGAAAAAACGCCAACCGGTTATCCGAAATATCGATAGTAATCGTCATTCCACGTTTAAAACGTAGTAAATCTGCTGCTTCTCCTTTGTGAAAGATTACACATCGAAACCGCGTTGTGTATATTGAGAAATAACTGACTTTGGCATTCAGAACTTCGTTAATGATCGGCAGTTTCCGTGAGTAATGAGTAATTGCAGAAACTATTCCGTTGTGTGTATACAAACGAACGTTGTCGAGTAATCGACAACGTTCGTTTGTACATACACTATGAAATAGTTTGAGAACACTACTTTCCAGTTCCTATAGTTTTGATCACATATTCGGTGAAATAATTTCCACGGATAACCGGATATTATCCGGTTATAGCTCTCGGTTAGTCGGTTACGAAAATGAGCCAACCGTTTCAGCCCCAATCTTAACACTTCATTAACTGATATTGTTCAAAAGCAAATAAGAAGTCGCGATTAGTTCAGAAACGATTGTTTTCCTAGCGTTTTTTTAATTTTTGGAGATTGCCCATGGACACTGCCCAGTAGTTATATCGAGAAAATAATTAAATTTGAATTAATTATTTCTGGAATATCCGGATATCAATTCATAAAGTGAATGACAAAGGCTTTCCAATGGTGTGTGATTTAAATAGATAGTGTGACATTTTGTACTTGGATTTCCAGTTCAAGTTGAGTACTTTTCTTCCTGTACAGCTCGGTGTAAAATGTTAAAAAACAGCTATGGCAATTTTAAATTGAAATGATTGTTGCCGGTATAAAACCCCAGCCGGACACCTTTTCAGAACAAGCAAGATAACCTTTTTTCTGCA
Organism: Pictodentalium vernedei; assembly: GCA_031216915.1. Classification (NCBI taxonomy): domain Eukaryota; kingdom Metazoa; phylum Mollusca; class Scaphopoda; order Dentaliida; family Dentaliidae; genus Pictodentalium; species Pictodentalium vernedei. The sequence goes on along the minus strand of CM062289.1, from coordinate 441,178,492 downwards.
ATATCCGGATTAAACGTTAATTCAGATAAAACTCATATCGTTTGGATTGGATCCCGGCGTGGCTTTGGGATCGAACCGGAAACAGAAAACATTTTTCGGAAAAAATAAACAAAATGCGAAAACTTTTAGCAGATTGGTCCCTCAGAAATCTTACACTAGTCGGCAAAGTTACAGTTATTAAAACGTTCGCGATCCCCATCTTAACACACTCCCTTACTGTTCTCCCTGATCCGGCTGATAGGATATTAGATGAAATTCAAAGTATAATTTTTAAATTTCTATGGTCAGATAAAAAGGATAAAATTAAACGTGACGTAATAATCAATTTAATCGAAAACGGCGGGCTCAAACTGCCCCACGTAAAAATACTTTGTTGCTCTTTAAAAATGATATGGATCAAAAAGTTACAAAATTCAGAAACAATGGCCCAATTGAAAACGCCCACAGTCGATACTTTTGAAACATTTGGGGGGGGGGGGGGGGGGGGCAAAATGTGGTCTTTGAATCTTTGAATAAACATGGTATATTTAGTGTTTCAAATTATATGGGAAAAAACGTGCTTAATGTATGGGCTCTCTTTAAAGATAGCGATCCCACACCCCCTCAGAGATCCTCTCACAACCACTATTGTATAATAATTATATAAAAATTAATAATGAAAATCGTTTCTTTACAGACGTTGGCATACAAAGGGAGTTTTTAGCTCCACCTGACAAAGTCAGCAGAGTTTTTGTGATATCGAGTTGTCCGTCGTCCGTCCGCCCGTCTGTCGTCCTGCGTCAACATTTTTTATTGTCCGAGCCATAATTTCTTTACCACTGGATATTTTTTAACAAAACTTTATAACATTATGTATTGTCAATATGCATTGTGCCATCAATCACAATAAGGTCTGTATCCATCAAGGTCAAGGTCACAGGCGACATGGTAAAGGTAACACTCAGGAAAACGTCAACATTTTGTTTGTCCGAGCCATAATTTCTTTACCATGATTATGTATTGTCACTAGGCAGTGTGCCATCAATCATAATAAGGTCTGTATCATCCATCCGTCCGTCCGTCCGTCTTGCCGTCCGTCCATCCGTCCGTCTTGCCGTCCGTCCATCCGTCATCCGGCGTCAACATTTTGTTTCTCCGAGCCATAATTTCTTAACCACTGTGTATTTTTGAACGAAAATTTATAACAGTGTGTATTGTCAATAGACAGTGTACCATCAATCACAATAAGGTCTGTATCCATGAACGTTAAGGTCACAGACTACTGGTCAAAGTAACACCAATGTATTTGCCAAATTTTATTATGTTTTAAATTTTTGTCTAATAAACAAAGCTAATGAGCCTTCATTGAACAACCTCAACAAACTTGTTCCAATGAGGGGCCATATGCAATGTTTTGAGACAAAAATGATGATGTTGTCTGCTATCCGTGTTGGGTAAAAGGTTATCAGAATCAGAGATTGGAGATCATATTTTACCCTGTTTTAGGCTGCCCCTGGAAGTAGTTGCCCTGGGCGCAGCTATCTTGGCAGAGAGGCCTCCTGTCTTTATAAACGATATACTTAGCGCTTCAGGGTCCATTATTGACTTTCACGAATTTAAGTTGAAATATGACCTTGATATACCATTCACCAACTACCTCGGTGTGGTGAATGCAATACCAAGATCATGGAAAAATATAATATCCAACAGTACAAAACTTGAATTTGTTTCAGTTCCCGCGGTGAATAACATCATATCTTGCACTAAAGCAAACCGCCATTTCTATCCCATATTTCTTAATAAAGTATCACAAAAACCTACACATACCCAAGAGAAATGGAACACTACAACGGACGAAAATCTTGACCCTAATGATTGGCAATATATTTACAAACAAACTTTTAGGGAAACAGATGATACATATCTACAAAGTTTACAATATAAAATTAACCACAAAATCCTATTCATAAAATCTAAACTCTTTAAATGTGGGGCTCTCCGAAACAGAGCTGTGCTCTTTCTGTGGAAATGCGAAAGAAAAGATTGCACATCTATTCTACGATTGCTCTTTCTCAAAAACAGTTACTTTCACTGTTGGAAAAGGTTAATCTTAATATGGATCCGCAAATTCATCTAAACATAAACAAAAGAGAAATAATTTTAGGCGCAACTTCAGAGCATGCCTATCCAAATGTCTAGAATACTTACTAAAACCTAAAGTGTTAAAACTGACACTTTCAAGGTGTTAAACCCATTCTACTCTTAGGGTTTGATTTTAACACTCTAAGTGCAATGCTTTAAGCACTTAGACATTACAATCGTCAGACATCTGAAACTTGAATGGATGGCACTTCCCATGTGTCTAGCATTGGTGGTTCTTTCAGAATCGTCCATAATTTGATTTGCGCTTGATGGGTACATAATTAAAAGGACACAACGCAGATGACGCGGATCAGGCTCGAGAGTTCGAGCCTGATCCGCGTCATCTGCGTTGTTTCCTTTTAAGTGTCGCGACATTACACTTGTCAAGTGGTATTATTGTAACACCTGTCAAGTTCTGGGATATCTACACTTGAACAAAGTGGTAGTTCAGCACTAAGTAAGTGTTAAATACAGCACTTCAAGTGTAGTTTTTAACACTTTAGTTTTTAGCGTGTACCCGTCTTCTCATCTACAAAATGTATAGTTACACCTGCAGCCGAAGTAAAACCATCCCCTCTTTCTCAGATCTTTCAAAAGAGCTATAAAATCCTACAAAAACATAGAAATGTATTCTCTATACTTGTAAGTATAGAGAATACATAGAAATGTATTCTCTATACTTGCAAGGCTGACCGTATTCGGGAGAATAGAGCTACCTAACCCACGCATTCTTTGAATAATTGGAGAACTGCTCCGTATATACATTATACTGTAAAAATCTCATGCTGTTGTAATCTTATATAATGTACTATTTTTCCAGTGATGCCAATAAAAAAATAAATAAAAAAAGGACTGAAAATTGCAAAACAATAGGAAAATACAAAATAAATATTTATCTGCTAACTTCCATTTCACTTTGAAAAGAAGTTTAAAAGCCTCTGGCGAGCCCAAACGGAAAATTCGGACGAGTTTCATAAATATTATATGATAAAAACACTCATTTCATATTCTTTTTATCACATGACACACACACGCACAACCCAGTAGATTTGGGTTGATTTTTAACCCAACTGATTTTAGAGTGTAGGATTACACCTAAGTGGTGATGTCGACTTATCTCAGTAATATGAATGCTAGACAAACGAAGCGTAGGCTGATCAACTACTTCCATTTTGCGTGTTATGAACATTGTCTCAGTTTTTTGTGCGGCTTAATTTCAACCAATCATTGATTTGTCATCGGTTCATTTGCATTTTAGTCTTTAATTAAGGAATGATCGTTTCTTTTTGTCTATTTCTTGAGTTATGAACCCCAAAAAACAAAGTCCAAACTGTGTAAATGGGCTACACCCATTTACACAGTTTGGACTTTGTTTTTTGGGGTTCATAACTCAAGAAATAGACAAAAAGAAACGATCATTCCTTATAATTAAACGTTCGCGACCCAAATAAATAAATAGTGTTAGTCGTCCTCTACTTCAGCGAACAAACACTTAAAAACTAAAACTGGTAGACATATTATTTTTCTGGCATAAAAGAGGGCGCATATTATTGAAATGCAGGTAGCAATTGACACACTTTCCAAGTCAAATGCACTTATGTCATTAAATGTTTTATTGACCAATGAATTACGTAATGTAAAGAAAACGTCATAAGCCACGCCTCCCTCAAATTTCATTCAACTGTTCACTTCACGTAAAAGTTACGTTCCGTGGTAGGTGGAAGTAGGCCATCAGTATTACATTGTATTTTGGTTTTGACCGTTTCCCGAGAACTGAAAAACACAGTTTGTAAAAGAGGAGTTAGATATAAAGTCAGATGACATGAATTTAGTTGAATTAGCAATGTCAAAATTCGCCGTATTCGTCGTGACCAGCCATTGTTTACAATTGATTTGGGTAAAACGATGAACGCAGACGATCACCCAGTGTGCGTAAAAATTGAAATGTCAAATAAATACAGTTGTGAAGAAAAAGAAAAATTGACCCACCACGGTCATTTAAATATTTTCATGGTGATAAATTAGTAATATAAATTTATTTTTATTTTTCACTTTTAGAACGTGCCAGTGTTCTAACTTCTATTGATTTGACACCATGTTGCAACTCCGAAGACTGGTATTTTAGGGGCGTGGCTGGGGGGCGGACCTAATTGTGTTTTTTTCGGTTCATTGAGTTATGAAAAGAAAAAAAACAGAAACGTGTGAGCCAACCGTTTTATCTGAAGACGCATGAACCGAAAAATTTTTTAATTATTTATGCTTAAGGAGGCTTTGTTGGAGATTCTTAATAATTAAATACAGGAATGTATCATCCGCGAATAATTGGATATTACTTGTTAGGTTTAATGTGATGTCATTGATAAAAATGAAAAAGAAGGGGTCCGAAAATTGACCCTTGTGGCACAATTTTTTTCAATACCTTTCTGTGGGAGATTCCATGTATCATTTTAGAGACTATTAAGCATCCTTATGATCGATGTAAAATTATTTTTATATGTAGGTAATGTCATATGATTTCATAATGACATGTTTTCTCGTTAAAAACCTTGTTATTCTGCAAGTGAGAAAGTAGTGTAAACATTTAATGAGCATTTTTACATTTCACGATCACTTCCTCTTCATGCACTCTTTCATTTCAGTTTCGCCACACCTGATGATCAGTATTGCATAAGAACATTTTTCTGACGCGGACAGTTTCATGTCAAGTAGTGTTGAACACACTTAATCGAATGACATGCGCTTATATGATTAACTGGTAAAGTGCTGAGTTTTTTTCTGACAACAAATCAAAGCTCACCGTATACTGCTCTATTACATTTAATTGGATAGTGCCTTATAGGCACTATCCAATTAAATGTCAGAGAGCAAGGTATTGTATAAAAAATCTGATTCATATAAGGGACAATAAAGGCTTCCTCAGGCAGAATGTAGCTACAGACAGTTATTGCACTTTTAGTAAAGCCCAAAATAGGGCTTCCAGCACTCTACCACTTAACCAGCGGGCTGACCCGTTCCAGGACGGATAGGAACGCCCATGAGAAGGAAAATTTCTAGCTGAACGCGGAAGTGGAATTTCTGGCTGGATGTGGACTGAACAGACGTGGACTCCACAAACGCAGACTCGACGGACGCGGACTCAACGGACGCCGAGTGTCCGCGGATTGAACGGGCGCGGGCTGTACGGACTGAACGTATACTCCTCCATTTATATAATAGGCTAGCGGACCCCTCGTTCACGGAGCCCCGGCCATGCAACAGAAAATTTCTAGCAAGCTATGAACTGAACGGGCACACCACATTTATAAAATACGTGGCGCAATATTGAATCAGCATGGGTGTATTTTTTTGCAAAGCTGCTAACTTACCCACAGCAAGAGTGTAGACTGTTCCATTTTCATTGGAGATCACACCAGTGAACAAACGGCACGACGTCGTGTAAGTTTCTGCATCAAAGGTGTAAGAAATACAGCTCGTGTCCTCGGTACAAAATGCTGCGCATTCGATGACAGTCGCCGCAGAAGTAATTTTGACCGTGTTTGTGCATCCACCTTTAGCTGCAGATCGTGAGGAGTAGAACACTTTTCTGGTCTCCAATGCAAAGCATGCAAGAATGGTAATACAGTACAGAAAAATCCAAGTGTGAACAAAACCCCGTACCAGACTTATAGAATGATCGGCCATCGTCCTAAAAACTAAACGAAATTCAAGTCGCTACGAGCTGATATGAAAACGTCTAAGCTTCTTTGCAGCGAAATAACTAGCTCACTTCTATGAGCTTCCCATCGTTAGACACACGATAATTTCTACTTGGCAACGAAATCCTGTTTTGGAGACATAAATACCTACGCAGATACCTTTGTTCCCAAATCGACTGGACTTCCCACTAGTTTTTAGGTACTTGAAGTAGAAGTTAAAAGCAAATGCCCTGTATTGATTTTCTCGAATAATTACTATTAAGTTCCGTTTGACAGGAGCCAACCAAGGATGAAAAAGAAGAAAAAACCGGATCTACTTTCTAACCCTTTCCGTAGCACAAGTTAGAGGAAGCAGTTTCAAAAAATTTTTTACGTGGCTTTAACATTTTACTTTTCCTAAAATACAGCTTACAAGAATTGTTCTGTCCAGTCCATGGCGGATTTCAAAATCCATCGGGGAAGTATCACCTCAAATATTACCCCGACGCCATTTACCGCAATTGGTATTTAAATTATTATTTCAATTTTGAGTGCCAAGACAGAGCTTATGAAACTCGTTCCAGTGAGAGGTCACAAGTTGTGTTTTTTTCAAGCAGAAATGAAATTTAATTATTCAAAAAGTTGGTCTGGGTAAGAGTGTTCTGTTCGTTGTATTAGGCAAGGGGTTAAGAGTAGACCTGAAACGGTTAACCGATTAATCGATTAATCAGTGATCAACATCTTGATCTATCAAAAAAGTAATTGATCGATTACCGTTACGTTTGAACTACTGTATTATATGGGTTAACAAAACTTGCTCCAAAACAGGCAAACACTATCACACTGACTCACATCAATTATATGAGACAGAGTAAAGCATACAAGTTACTTGCTGACATACTTGTTTACTTGCATAATCATCATACTGTATCAGTAGCTGGAAATGGTCATTCTTAACCCTTTACCAATTGCGGTAACAGACGATACTTGCAAAATAAATTCACGATTACTAAAAATTTTTCAAATTTTGTCTCAAAAAACATAGCTTATGACCCATCATTGGAACGAGCTCAAAGAGCTCGTTCCAATGAGGGGTCATAAGCTATGTTTTTGAGGCAAAAATTGAAAACATAATAAATTTGAATGGAGATTTTTGTATATAGGCCTAGTCTGTTTTGTTTGTTACGTTGGGTAAAGGGTTCATGCTGTAAATCATCAACAGTATAACAGTTATTCAGATATCTTTTTGGACAAGTGATTAATCGGTTAACCAATGTTTATCCACGTGATTAATCGATCAAGAAAACCCCTTAACCGTTTCATCTCTGGTTAAGAGTTGAAACCATATTCATGATGGCCTTGCGAGCTTCGAAATAACGAAACTTAGTGCTGACAAACGCTGTATCACGAAATGCCTGTAAATCGTTGCCTCTGTGTGAATGTATTTGATACTGATGTAGACTATGACATAAAGTCATTCCGAGGGAACACAGTGGCTCAGTGGTTTCGGCATTGGACTTCAAGTTCCACGGTTCTATCCCCCACCATGGGTAGGTGCTTTGCGTCCTTGGACAAGGCACTCAATTTCGATTGCCCATGTGGGAGCAAGGTGCATTGTGTACCAAGGCATACCGCACGTCCATGGTGCTTTTGTCTTCATCTGATGCTAACTCCGCTTGTTCGGAGTTAATACGTTGAAGAGTCTGGTACGCCATTGCTCTGTGGTTCTCTCCAGATACTCCAGCTTCCGCTACCAGTAAAATTGTAACACGAGATGACACTGGCTGTCCAAAGTTGTTGTTGAACCCCCAATGAAAACGTCGTTGCGATCAAACAGAAACTCTGTTTTTTTCTGTTGGTTGAGGGGCTAAAACGGTTTCTTTAGCCAGATGTAGGTTCGACCCTGACACGAGTCTTGTGCATTGTGTCCTTGGGCAGGTTGCAGCACGATGGTGCAAGCTGCAATGTACTAAGGCGTGCTGCACTTGGGTATTCATGCCTTCAATCCATGCAAATCCTGGTTGGGAGAGGTCAGCATGTTGGAGAGTCCGACAGTTACTCGTGAAATTGTCAGGCACGATCAGCCCCCGGCTGTCGTTAACACCCCCCCCCCCCTCCCCCCAAAAAAACAAAAAAAACGAAGAATTATTCAAGTTCAATGGACAAAGGAATGTTGGTTTGGATTTCGCGGTGTTGAAGATTTCATCTATTTCAGTCATGTAAATTTAGCGACGCGTTGGGATGGAGGCTGGAAAAACGTTCCAGACGCATGGTGCAATTTTCAGGGTTTGACATTTGGTGACTCACCCACCCTCGAGTGTATCTTTGTTTTTTCCATCATGTTTTTGACACCCAACTCCTTCTGCCTTTAAAAACTGCGAAATACGACGTCTGTTCTGCCCCCTTTCCCCTGACTGAAAAATATATATTTATCCCCTCCATATTTCTTAACATGTTTCATTTATTGCAAATTAGCTTAGTATCTACGCTGTTTTAGTGAATGTCGGGCGCTTGCTCGAGTGAAAAATAATAATTTTAGGCCCTCGCGAATGAGATAATTTTAATGCGCAGTATTCATTCAGCCCAATTCGACTGCAGACAGATTCAAGACAATTATAAAAAGCTGCTGATAGTTCCTTCAATGCGGCGTTCAAGGTGACGTCATGCGCTGAAGCGTAACTTCACTGATCACTGAGAAAGCTGCTGAAACAAATCATCGTGTGGACCTGAAGCTATCGTGAAAAATAAAACTTTCAGATCCACACTCATGAGATAATTCCAGATGTTGACTACAATCAAGTAGATTTTCTGTTGTATTTCATGCTAACACGCATTGTATTACACTATTCAGCCCAATGCGACCCAAATGCGAATGTTACAAAACAATAACAAAGATCAGATGATCGTCCCTTCAAGGCGACGTGAGTCAGCGTCGAGTGACGTCATTTAAAAAGCTACTGGGGGACATTCATCGATGTCCATCGAGATAATTTGCGATAATTCAGAGTCCAGCAAAAAATAAATATAAATATTAAAAAGTATACAATTAGAAATGTGGTAGTGGATCTGTTGTTACTGAATTTGCATGTACTTTGCTCTTTTTCTCTTATCTCTGCATGTGAGAGTGTACCTGACGAAAAGGCCCACCACTGTTCGGAACTTCCCTCAGGCGTACTCTCATTTGTGCTAGTAATATTGATATTTATTATATGCAAGCGCTCGTGAAAAATAAAACTTTCAGGTCCACACTCATGAGATAATTCCCGATATTCACTAAAACAGCGTAGATATCCTCTCAATGTCCTGCTCCAAAGGGAAAAATCTGATACTCTTGAGTTCCAAATAATCATACATCTATTATTATTCTTTGTCGAACAAAATTCCCGCCTGTATGATCCTTATTTGGCCATGTGTGATTATTAATTTTCAGCAATTGAATGTGCAGAGCAGCCACTTATCTCAATAAGTTCACCAAAACAAACTAGTAAGGTACATGTACAAGCAAACACAGGATGCAATGGAAATGTTAACTGGTAGAGATCTGGAAGCATATATTTGGGCTTTATTCTGAAGTGCTGTTATCATAACTTTAAGACCTAGTACCCAGTGGACGTGCTTCATACCATCGCTGAAACAGAATTAATTAGTCTATAAGTTTTTCACTTGTTGCAATTTATGGGAGAGTGCCTGTTGGCACTCTCCCATGAATTGCAACAAGTCAAATCCACGTGAAAATTATGATAACTGAAAGTAATTTAGCCCTTCACCACTTCAAGAGCATCAGACATCTGTGTTATAAAAACGGCTCTGAGAATAGCGGCTGGCTTACATCTTGCAATTGTTCACCTATTTTTATTTTATACTATTATTCGACCCTATACTATTATTAATTTTCAGAAATTTTCCACCCTGTACTATTATTTCGCCCTGTTCTATTATTAGGCACTCAAGAGTGCCGTCTACCCGAAATCCACTTGTAATGCACAACTGCATCTTTCGGGGACAAAATCTACTAACATTCTAACATTAATTTTGGGGGAATAAGAAAGCATGCACGTCTTCAATTCGAAAGAGATACAGGCCTTTGTATTAGCCCAATTTCACACCGTTTGTAGGTGTCCTCCAAATTGGAGAAGGCGTGAAGACATCAAGAAAAGTATATAAATTCTTTGTGCCTCTTCCACATTTGAGAATAACTTCCATCATAATAAGACCATAGAAACGCATAAAAAGACATGGCAATAAAACATAACAGGATAAGACTGTTATTTCTGCTTTTAATGTGCCCAAAATAAATTAATTTAAAGGCCCGAATCTGATACTTTTGCGGTTACAAGTGCACTTGTCATTGTGTATTATTAGTTCCACTGTTAACCAGTAAATGAAAAATATTACATGTGGTTAACAGCTTACTAATGACAGGTTCGCAACCGCTTAAGGCATTTTTGTGTCTCTAACGTAACTGATATGCAACATTTTTCTCGCGATGTAACTGGTTGTGTGCTGGAACCTATATCATGGCCTCGAAAAAAAGAAAGAGATACCATATTAAAGTTTATATACTTTATGTTCATACTTCATAGCTTACCAAAAGAAAATGCTATTTCATCTTTGGATATTTGTTGAATTAAAAACAGTGGAGAGTGCTTCAGAACACTCCCGAATAATTTTCAATAATAAATTTATCCAATATTTTTTACTTCAAGTGGGGTTTAGATTTTATTATTATTCCCCCGAACTCCGACGGAGGATCCGGGGGTATTTAATGAAGCCTATCGTCCGTCCGTCCGTACAAACATTTCCATTGTAACTTAAAGCCATCGGTCTTATTTAGATCTCCTTGGTATGATGATAGACCCGCATTGCGGTTGGATATGCACAAGGAGCGGGTTAAGTCCATTACGTTTTCCCAGAGTTATGGCCCCATTTCACTCTTTCGACTCAGAAAATTCTTATCGACCTCTGTATTGCATTCACTGCATGTTTGATTTGATTTATTCTTGGTATGCTCGTGGACCCGCTTTGCAAAAGAATATCCACAAGTAACGGGGTCTATCTCGTTAGTTTTCTAGAGTTAAGGAACTTTTTTGACTTCGCAAATTTCTATTTTTCTGGTTTCAGTATGTACATTCCATAATTTCAAAGCCATCTGTCGGATTTGCCTCCTTTGGTATGCTGATAGACCCGCAGGGAGGAATAGATATGCACAAGGAACGGATTCCGCCCAATAACTTTTTTTAGAGTTACTATTTAATCTTAGATATTGTTTCTGTGACACAATACATTTAAGGCTGTTTTATGTTGCCCTTGTTTTTCTTTATTCTACCCACAAGAATGATACGAATCATATGTCGGATGAGTAACTTGAAAAAAGTAGACAAAATGAGTTTTTAACACTTTACCTAACGAATCGCCCGCATCCGACCACGTAATTTTCAAATTCAGCAGTTGAAAGAAATACATTTTTCAAAATATTTCAACAAAACCATATCATGTGACCTCTCATTGGAACGAGCTCACCGAGCTCGTTCCAATGAGGGGGTCACACGATATGGTTTTGTTGAAATTCTTTTTAAAATTTTAAATAGAGAGTAATCGCTTGACTGGACGTGAAATAATTCAGGAGAGGTGAGGGACGTTGTACAAACACGAGTTCGCGAATGCGCACGAGTGTTTTACAATATAGTCCCTTGCCTCGAATGAATTATTTCACGTAACCAGTCAAGTCAAGCGATTTCTCTGTTTATTACTTTTCATTATTAAAGATAATTATATTATAAAAACAAACAAAAAAAACAATGAAGTCCCCATCACACCCAATAAAAAGCGCCTTCGTTTGCGCGCACGGATACATGACACAATTGTTGATTGCAAAATTCACTTGTGAAGTTATCGTTGAAAATCAAACCCGGAAATCCCAGTAAATCACACTTTGGAAAGTAATAAAACAAAATAGTAATTAAAATAATAAATTTTAATATCGTCTGCGTTGGGTAAAGGGTTAAAAAAATGTATGAAGTATTGGAAAAAGTTGTTTCCGCCTCAGTGGACCCCCCCCTCCCTACCACCGCGTAATATTCAGAGAAGAAGTAACGAGTAAACTGTCATGAATGCTGCGTGCACCCAGGTATATGATTTGAAGAAACAATAGTGGGTGTCCTAATGATTTGGCTAAATTCTATCAATATGAAAATGCTGAAATGAATGGAAAGCGTCTGTGGGCATTGAGTTAAACACACTTATTATTCCCACATTTTCAAAAGTGCGGGGATATAGTCGTGATCTCCGTCCGTCCGTCCGTCCGTCCCGTCCGTCCGTCCAACCGTCCGTCCGTCCGTCCGGGCCAACTAAACCTGTTTAGGAGCTATTATTTTTAGGAGGTTAGTCGAAATTAGGGTAGTATTAGGGTTAGGAGAGAGGTGGGGTTAGGGTTAGGGGTAGCCCCAGGGCAGGGCTAAAGGTTAGAGGGGGTTAGGACCCAGGGGGGTGGGGTTGGGGTCAGGGGTGGGGTTTTAGTTTTTATAGCTCCTAAACCAAAAAATAGCCCCTAATCCTTTTGGTCTGGCTAGGGTGGGGTTAGGGTCAGGGGTAGGGTTGGGTTAGGGGTAGCCCCAGAGTAGATCTTAAGGTTGGGGAGAGTTAGGTCCCAGGGGTGGGGATTAGGGTCAGGGGTGTGGGTTTAGGGTCAGGGTAGGGTAGGGTAGGGTAGGGTAGGGTAGGGTGTGGTTTTTGAGTGGGGTTAGGGTTAAATATAAGTTCTAGGGTGGAGGGGGTGGGGTTCTGGCTAAAATAAGGTGATGGACATATAAAATGTTTTTTTCGTAGCCCTTAAACCCAAATAGTTGGAATGTCCGTCCGTCCGTCCGTCCGTCCGTCCGTCCGTCCGTGACACCCTGAAAGGCTCCTAGGGTATTCAATTCGAAACGTTTAAACTATGCTAAGGTGTTCAGGTAGCAACTCTAGATGTGCATGAAGGTTTCGGAATTTTGATTTGGCCCCAAGTGGTTCCCGTGGAACCACTTTTATCGTTGGAAAATCAGTTTTCATCGAAAGGCTCCTAGGGTATTTAATTCGAAACGTTTAAACTATGCTAAAGTGTTCAGGTAGCATCTCTAGATGTACATGAAGGTTTCGGAATTTTGATCCAATGGAACCACTTTTATCGTTCGAAAATCAGTTTTCATCGAAAGGCTCCTAGGGTATCTAATTCAAAACGTTTAAACTATGCTAAGGTGTTCAAGTAACATCTCTAGATGTGCATGAAGGTTTCGAAATTTTGATTTGGCCGCAGGTGGTGAACCATTTTTATCGTTAGAAAATCAGTTTTCATCTAAAGATTCCTAGGGTATTCAATTCAAAACGTTTAAACTATGCTAGAGTGTTCAGGTAGCATCTCTAAATGTGCATGAAGGCTTTGGCCCCAAGTGGTTCCAAAATCATTTTTCATCGAAAGGCTTCTAGGGTATTTAATTCGAAACGTTTGAACTATGCTAATGTGTTCAGGTAACAAATCTAGAGTTGCATGAAGGTTTCGGAATTTTGATTTGGCCCCAGGTGATTCCTGTGGAACCACTTTTATCGTTAGAAAACCAGTTTTCATCGAAAGGCTCCTACTGTATTTAATTCGAAATGTTTAAACTATGCTGAGGTGGTCAGGTGGGGGCGCGGTGGCTCAGTTGGTAGAGGTGCAGGCTGCAAGCCGAGAGGTCCTCGGTTCGAATCCCACCTGCGGCAACCGCGTTATGTCCTTGGACAAGACACTTCACCCCCATTGCCCACGTGGGGGCACGGTGACGCTGTGTACTAAGGCGTACTGCATGTCGATGGTGCACCTGTCTTCAACCAATGCTAACCCTGCTTGTGTGGAGTTGGTATGTTGGGGAGCTGACAGTTGCTCGCCGTTGCTCGGTGGTTCACTCCGGGTACCCCGGCTTCCTCCACCCGTAAAGCTGTCACGGTCATGGTTAGCCATTGTGCAGAAATATGTGACCTTAAAACACCAATAAATAAATAAATAAATAGGTGGTCAGGTTGTATCTCTAAATGTGCAAGAAGGTGTCGGAATTTTTGGTGTTAGTGGTAGACTTTGTTGATTTTGAGCTGAAGAACTTGTAACTGGTATAGCTCTGAGAGCTTGAATAAATATGCTTATAATTGTATGATGAGTTGGTGTTGATGAATGGTACCCCGAACAAGTAGTTACCGGGTGGATCAAAAAGCCACCTCAAACGGAATCTGAAAAACCTGGTCGTGTAGTAGAACAAAGGCAATTGTAACAACTCAGCGTAGGGCGCACCTAGATCACAAACCACTACGTTAAAGACACACAGGAGAGGGTTATTATACTTATCGGTGAGATTCGGAAGAACAGGGTACGGGATGTCATAAAGTAGTCCGTCCTAGAGAGAAGAGGGGGGGGGGGGGTGGCGGGTAAGGTGCCATTTCGGAACGGAGGGCTGATCAAGGCCTTCTCACCTGAGAACCGCGACAAATCCTAGGTCGGCCAAAGTGTTATTATTCACATATTTTCAAAAATGCAGGGATATACTGACGTTCTCCGTCAGTACGTCCGTATATGTGTACGTCCGTATGTCCCTTTTTGGAGCTTTAATTTTGAAACTTATTCATACCTCTTAACCATTTACCCAACGCAGACGATATCAAAATTTATTATTTTAAATATCATTTTTTCAAATTTTTCAAAATATTTCAACAAAACCATATCATGTGACCCCTCATTGGAACGAGCTCAATGAGCTCGTTCCAATGAGGGGTCACACGACATGGTTTTGTTCAAATATTTTGAAAAATTTAATTGTTTTCAACTGCTCAATTTGCATATTACGCGGGCGGAAGCGGGCGATTCGTTAGGTAAAGGGTTAAGCATGGTATAGAGATGACAAAAATAGGTTTAGTTTGATTTTTTTGTCACCAGGTGGTGCCAGTGGCACCACTTAAACACTGAGCTACAATATTGCTTTTCTAAGAAAGATTCATAGGATATGTATTTTCGGTTCTTGAAAGTGTGTTCATATGTTCCGGTAGAGTCTATAAATGTGCAAAAAAGTTTCGGATCCATGTACTGCCGGTTGCGCCACTTTTGTCGTTAGAGAATCGGTTTCTGGAGAAAGGCTCCTAGGGGTTTTAAATCGAAACGTCGAGAGTGTGTTCATATGTTCCGGTAATGTCTCTAGATGTACATAAAGGTTTTGGATTTTTGAATCGGCCCCATGTGGTGCCATTTTTGTTGTTTGAGAAACGGTTTCCGGTGAAAGGCTCCTAAGGGTTTTAATTCGAAACGTTGAAAGTGTGTTCATATGTTCAGGTAGGGTCTTTAGATGCGCATGAAGGTTTCAGATTTTTTATTCTTCCCCAGCGCCACTTGTGTCGTTAGAGAATCGGTTTTCGGCGAAAGGCTCCTAGGGGTTTCAATTTGAAACGTTGAAAGTGTGTTCATATATTCCGGTTGGGTCTCTAGATGTGCATAAGGTTTAGGATTTTTTATTTGACCCCATGTGGTGCCCGTAGCGCCACTTTTGTCGTTAGAGAATCGGTTTCCGGCAAACGCCCCTAGAGGTTTTAATTCGAAACATTGAAACTGTGTTCATATATGTTCAGGTAGGGTCTGTAGATGCATGTGCGTAAAGGTTTCGGATTTTTTATTCGGCCCCATGTGGTGGCCGTAGAGTCACTTTTGTCGTTAGAGAATTAGGTTTCCGGCAAAAGGCTCCTAAGTGTTTTAATTCAAAACGTTGAAAGTGCGTTCATATGTTCCGGTGGGGTCTCTAGATGTACATAAAGGCTTCGGATTTTGTATTCGGCCCCATATGGCCCCTGTAGCGCCACTTTTGTCGTTAGAGAATCGGTTTCCGGCGAAAGGTTTCTAGGGTTTTTAATTTGAAACGTTGAAAGTGTGTTCATATGCTCCGGTAGTGTCTCTAGGTACATGTGCATAAAGGCTTCGGATTTTTTATTCGGCCCCAAGTAGTGCCCGTAGCGCCACTTTTGTCGTTAAAGAATCGGTTTCCGGCAAAAGGCTCCTAAGGGTTTTTATTCGTATCGTTGAAAGTATATTCAGATGTTCTGGTAGATTGACTAGATGTGCATAAAGGTTCCGGATTTTAATTCACCCCCATGAGGCACTCGTTGCACCACTTTTTCGTTAGAGAATCTGTTTCTGTGAAAGGCTCCTTGGGGTTTTAATTCAAACGTTGAAAGTGTTTTCATAGAGTCTCTAGATATTCAAAAACGTTTCGGGTTTTTTAGCTCAACTTGACAAAGTCAAGCTGAGCTAATCTCATCGCTCTCCGTCCGTTGTCCGTCGTCTGTCGTCCGCCGTCCGTCGTCTGTCGTCCGTCGTCCGTCAACACCATGTTTGGGTCTTCTCTTCCAAAGCCACTGAGCTAATTCAAGTGAAAGTTTGTGTGAGTGATGGTCCCAAAGAGGCATTTCATTTTTGTTCAACTCGACATGCCCAGCCCCATAGGGAGGGAGTGGGGGAAAATGCTCCAAAATATTTTAAAAATCTTCTTCTCAAGAACCAGTGTGTACAATGACTTGATATTTGCTATGGAGCTTCCATATGAGGTGTAGAATCAAGTTTGTTCAAACAAAGTTCGTGAATTAATATTTGGCTTTGTAATAGGAGGGGTAAGATTTTTGGCCCCAAATTTCTATTTTCTGAACCGATGGTCCGGTATGAGCCAAATTTGGTTTGTGGTATTATTGGGTCGAAAGTACTTGACCCATGCGAAAAAAAAATTCCCGCATCCCCATGGGAACCCTGGGAGCTAAAAATAGAAATATTTTCAAACGCCTATATTTCCCAAACCTTCCCGAATCTTTTTAATGTTTGGTATACATCATTGTTATGAGGGTCCGATTCAAGATTGTTCAAACCAAGTCCCTACGGAAGCCCAAATTTTATCTTTGTTCAATATGGAGGGTAATTTAAAAAATCTTCTTCTTCATATCCACCAGTCAGAATGCTTTGATATTTGGTATGCAACATCTCTAAGGGGGTCAGATTCAAGTTTGTTCAATTCAGATCCCTAGTTGTATATTTGGGCTCACTATGGTAGCCCAATTTTTTACTTAGTGCAATATGAGGAAATTTCTTTAAAAATCTTCTTCTTCAGATCCACCAGTCGGAATGCTTTCCTATTTGGTATACAACATCTCTAGGGGGGTCAGATTCCCGGTTGTTCAATTCGAGTGCCTAGGTTAATATTTAGGCTCCATATGGGAACATGAAATTTAACTTAGTACAATATGAGGGAATTTCTTCAAAAATCTTCTTCAGATCCACTCATCAGAATGCTTTCATATTTGGTATAGAACATCTCTGAGGGGTGTGTGTGTGTGGGGGGGGGGGGGGGGGGGGGGTCACATTCAAGTTTGTTCAAATCGGATCCGTAGGTTAATATTTGGGCTCGCTATGGTAGCCCAAATTTGAACTTAGTGCAATTCGAAGAAATTTCTTTACAATTTCTCTTCTTCTGATACAACAGTCAGAATGCTTTCATATTCGGTACACAACATCTCTAGGGAAGTCAGATTTAACTGTGTTCAAATCAAGAGCCTGGGTTAATATCTGGGTTCTCTATGGGAGCCGGAATTGGCCATTTTGCAGAAGAATTAAACATTTTGTATTCAGTACCCTCTAGAGGTGTGTAACGAAGATTAATCCACATAGGTTGTATCAAGGGGCTTCATAGGGGAGCTCTACATTTTGCTTTATGATTAACTGAAGAAAAGGCGTGATGCCCGGTTTATTTTTGTCACATCTGAGGGACTCAAAGATTAACAGTGTAGCCTATGGAGATGGTTTGCGTAATGTACTCATTCTTCGACTCTGTTTATATTGTGTTCTGTTCAAGATGAGCGCTTCAGGCCCCGTGGGGGCCTCTTGTTTTATTCGGCCTCGTGTAGTGCCTGTGGTGCCACTTTTGTAGTTAGGGAATCGGTTTCCGGCGACAGGCTCCCGGGGGGTTTAATTCGAAGCATTGAAAGTGTGTTCATATGTTCAGTTAGGGTCTCTAGATGTGCATAAAGGTTTGGGATTTTTTATCCTGTCCCCTGTAGTGCCATTTTTGTCGTTAGAGAGTGTGAATTGTTTTCTCACCATCGTGATGGGAGCGCGGTGGCTCAGTAGGTAGAGGTTCAGGCTGCAAGCCGAGAGGTCCTCTGTTGGAATCCCACCCGCGACAACCGCGTTGTGTCCTTGGGCAAGACACTTCATCTCCATTGCCCGCGTGGGGGCACGATGACTCTGTGTACTAAGGCGTACTGCACGTCGATGGTGCGCATGTCTGCAACCAATCTAACCCTCTCTGTGCTGCAGTGCGGAGTTACGATGTTGGGGAGCTGGTAGCTGCTCGTCGTTGCTCGGTGGTTCTCTCCGGGTACTCCGGCTTCTTCCACCCGTAAAACTGTCACGGCCATGATTAGCCATTGTGCATAAATATGTGACCTTAAACACCAATCAATGAATAAATAAATCGCCATCGTGATGGCAAACTGTGAATGCGGGGATACACCTTGGTGTGCTTTGCACGTTGATGTTGTAAAGAGGAGCTATTTTTATCGATAAAGTCAATATTTTTCTTGTGCATTGTCTTGCTTCGAAGTGTTCAAGGTATCCTCTGTGTTTTTGTTTCCTTCATCCTGTGGTTACCATTGTCATCCTCAAAAATATATCCGTCGCTGGGAGCACAGATTGGATCAATACAATGTTTTACACATGAACAATTGGTTCGAATCCCACCTGCGGCAACCGCGTTGTGTCCTTGGGCAAGACACTTCATCTCCATTGCCCGCGTGGGGGCACGATGACGCCGTGTACTAAGGCGTACTGCACGTCGATGGTCCGCATGTCTTCAACCAATCTAACCCTGCCTGTGCTGCTGTGCGGAGTTACGATGTTGGGGAGCTGGCAGCTGCTCGTCGTTGCTCGGTGGTTCTCTCAGAGCTTCCTCCACCCGTAAACCTGTTACGGTCATGATTAGCCATTGTGCATAAATATGTGACCTTAAACATCAATAAATAAATATATACACATGAACAAAAGCATCCGAAATACTAATTCCAATACATATATACGAAAGGGCTTCGCTACAAACACGAGTGCGCGAATAATTCATGAGAGGTGAGGGACGTTGTACAAACACGAGTGCGCGAATGCGCACGAGTGTTTTACAAAATAGTCCCTCGTCTCGAATGAATTATTTCACGTAACCAGTCAAGTCAAGCGATTACTCTGTTTATTACTTTTCATTATTAACGATAATTATATTATTTGACCCTTTACCTAACGTAATGTCCAAAACCGGACAGCGCTATTCTCAAAAATCGCCAATTAATTTTCATTATTTTTTCATTTTTTGTCTCTAAACCATAGGTTATGACACCTCATTGGAACGAGCTCGTCGAGCTCGTTCCAATGAGGGGTCATAACCTCTGATTTTGAGACAAAAAATGAAAATAATCGTTATTCAAGATTTTTTTTGCAAGTGTCGTCTGCTTTTCATGTTAGGTAAAGGGTTAAAAAAGCAACCAAAAAAAAAAAAAACAATGAAGTCCCCATTACACCCACGGCAAAGCGTCTTCGTTTGCGCGCACGGATACATGACACAAATATTGATTGCATAATTCACTTGTGAAGTTATCGTTTATTATCAAACCCGGAAATCACGGTAAATCACACTTTGGAATGTGATAAATTCCTTTGGCACACCATACAGGGCAAATTTGGAATCGGCTCGCTTCGGAACTTGGTATGTTTCTTTGGCGTGACCTCTATATGGAAGCTATTGAGTTTCTTCCATTTCCGTCAAAGACAGTTGCCGTTGGCATCGACCTTTGATGTACTTAATACAGTTATGCATCAAGATTTCCCTTTAGCACAACCTGCTGGGCACATTTATGATCTGATCGCTTCTAAACTTCGCATGCTTGCTTGGGGTGACGTCGAAATGGTAGCTATCGATTTTCTTCCATTTCCGTTAAAAATAGTTGCCAATGCCAATGACCATTGATGAATTTAGTACAGTTATGCATCCACATTTCTCTTTGGCACACCATGCAGAACACATTTATGATCGGATCGCTTTGAAGCATTGTATCGTTGTTTGGGGATGACCTTTGGATCGGAGCCATCGATTTTCATCAATTTCTGTCAAAACAAAAAAAGAGAAAAACGTTGCGGTGGAACGACCTTTGAACTTATTGTAGTTTGGCATCAGTAGTTCCCTTTGACACACCTCTCAGGGCACATTTCTGATTAGATCGCATTGATACCTAGTATGCTTGTTTGGAGTGACCTCGTGATGGCAAATATTGATTTTCTTCCATTTCCGTCAATAAATGTTGCCGTTCGTAATGATCTTTGAACTTAGTTTAGTCAGGCATTAATATATTCCTTTGGCACGCCCTGCAGGGCACGTTTATCATCGGATCGTTTTGAAACTTGGTCTGCTTGTTTGGGGTGACATCTAGATGGGAGCTATTGATGTTATTCTAGTTCTGTCAAAACGTTGTCGTTAGCAACGACCTTCAACTTTGCCCTTTTGTGCTTGGACATTTTCCTTTGGCACACTACCCAGGTCACATTTATAATCCGATTGCTTGGAAACTTGGTGTGTGCTGGTTTGGAGCAACCTTTATATGCCATCTATTGATTTTCTTTCATTTCTGTCGAGAAACCTTACTGTTAGCAATGATCTTTGAACTTAGTTGTTTTTGCATCAACAGTTTTCTTTGACACGCTCTGCAGGGTGCATTTATGAAAGGATTGCTTGAAACTTGGTATGCTTGATTTTGGGTGACTTTTAGATGAGAGCTATAGATCTTCTCCCATTTCCGTTAAAAAGGTTGCCGTTAGCAACGATCTTCAACTTTGCCGGTTGGTCTGTCGACAATTTTTTTTTTCTGGAATACCGCACAGTTTACATTTATGATTTGATGGCTGTGGAACATGACGTGCTTGCTTGGAGAGACCTCTAGATGTGAGCTTTGATTTTCTTCAATTTCTCTCGAAAAACGTTGCCAAATGTTGCCGTTAGCAATGACCTTTGAACTCATTGCATTTATTACACGCCTGTTGTATGAAATCCCCATCTAAATCGTGCGGAAAATAAAAATCTGTTCCGCACATATGCGCGGAACGGAAATCGTTGACGGACTATATTTAAATAGAAGCGAAATTTTACTGGAAATTTCTACAAATCGTGCTTCGCGTTTACAATTTGAATCGCTAGCGATAGCTGAATATCGTCCCCTGAGTACCAATGTGTTCTTTGTGCCAGTAGGCACATATAACACATTGCAACTCAGAGGACGAAATATTAACACGGGTTCCCCTCGCATATTTGGTTGGCGATAAAATGTGTTGTCTGTGTTAATAGTTGTCAAATGAATTGCCGAGTGTCCTTCTAATAATTGTTTTATAGACGTCAAGGCGTGTAATAAACACAGAATGACACACGCATTTGAATGGGTTAATCGATGTGGCACGAGTGCCAGCGCGGAAGGATAGAACGAGAGGCTGCATATCGATCAACCCATTCACACGCGTGGGTCGTTCTGTGTATGTGTGCATCAACATTTTTTCTTTGGATCAGTTAGAATCTTGGTTTGTATGTTTACCGTAACTACCAGGCCTGAAAATAAGCATTCTGACATTTGCAGA
Organism: Pictodentalium vernedei; assembly: GCA_031216915.1. Classification (NCBI taxonomy): domain Eukaryota; kingdom Metazoa; phylum Mollusca; class Scaphopoda; order Dentaliida; family Dentaliidae; genus Pictodentalium; species Pictodentalium vernedei. The sequence goes on along the minus strand of CM062289.1, from coordinate 441,157,009 downwards.
ATGAAGTCCCCAGAGGGTGAATTTGATGATGCTATCCCATACAGTGGGCCATTTTATTCTCTGGGTTCCTCGTTCTGTTCACTTTTGAGATCCGGTTTCAGATTGAGGTCCACAGAGGGTAAATATAGTGATGCTACCCTGCTGTACAGGGTAGCATCACTAAATTCACCCTCTGGGGACCTCATTCTGCAGATGACAGTTTGCTTATTTTCTGGCTTGGTAACTACTAGATTTTGACAGACTCCGTATCAACAGCCTTTGAACTTGATGCATTCATTTGGCACGCTCTTTGGACACATTTATGAATAGATTGCTTTGAAACTTGGCATGTGTGTTCAGGGTAACCTCTAGATGGGAGCTATTGATTCTAATTTGATCTATCTCTTTGGCATCATTGAGGCCAGCTCCAACCCCTTGGTTCACTTCCCCCTGTCACTTTGGAATCGATTCGCGGGTCAAATAGGCTTACCGGAAGCCAAAAGGGAATGCGGATGCTCCATTGTTCAAAATCTAGAAACTCAAATAGACATTCATCGTTATTAGGTCCTGGATTTTGATATACTAGTCTTTCTTTTTCGCTAAAAGAAAGTAACTGTAGTTCCGATACTGACATTTTAAGATTCCGATTACCCAATAGGAGGGATCGGACAAATTGGGGAAGAGGAATAGCTATATATCTACTAAACAAATACTCTTTCACATATGCACGTCACGGCCTTAAAATTCGTAACATTAAGTGTACACATGTATGACTCTAAATAAATCAGAAAAAAATAATATCTCACTTGGTGCTTCCTATCGTCCGGCTATCTCTAACACTGACTTGTGAAATTTGATTTCAATTTGTGTAGAACAAGCATTTGATATCAATAATAGGGGTGTAAAACTTTGGGAGGGGAATATGACTGAGACGTCGACACGGACCCCCCCCCCCCCTGCCCCCAAAACACACAAAAATATTGTTAGTTACGGTCGTGATCAATAACTCGCAGATTATAACAACTCGTGATTTTTAGAACTACCAGGAGCCAATACTATAAAACTTTTACAATTGTATTTTCTAGAATTGTATTTTCTATCTTTTAATATAACTGACTAAAATGAGTCATTGACATTTTAAAAGATATGGCAATTTGCCAACATCTTTGAAAATGCTAATGATTCATTTCAACCAATTTAAAGTCATAACTAGAAAATACAATTGTAAAAGTTTTATAGTATTGGCCCATGTCGACTTCTCGTGATGGTCTATAATTACTCAACCCACACACTTTTCAGAATCGTCTTCCACCCTACTGTATTTGAAAACCACCAGAGGTCTATTAATTACTGTACCCAATGGCATTGGAAACCGTTCTATAATGTATTTGCCCGTAATCATTTTTTTGCGTAGCCAACTTCGACCTTGCCAGTCGGTACAGGTGGTTGAAGCGTTTGCAGCTTTGGACTCTAAGCTGAGTTCCAAGGCTATGAAGATTTCGTTCTTCACCAGGGCTAACACCCTTTTGACTCCAGTCCGTTGTCGTTCCTACGGTTCCGCCAATCCGTCTGTCTGCCAGACTTTAACGGTCTTGGATCAGGACTCCACCCCCCCCCCCCCCCGGACTTTCCAAGCCCAAGTCGGCCGTTATTCCTATGGCGACTCTGGAGTCCCTGTTGGGCTTATCGAGAGAGATGCTGACATGCTTTTTCTCTCGGATCACGTTGTCTCTGCTTTGGCTGCTTATCTGCCTCCATATAGGTTTGACGACATACAGGCTCCTTTGTGTGTGATTCCCAAGGCGCTCGTGCATCTTACTCGCATGCCTGTAACACGGACGGCTAAATTGGAATTAGTTCGCCGGGACGATGTTTTGGACACAAGCCGTTCCCTTCCTGAGGGGCAGCGCGCGTCATTCCAAAGATCAGCTGCTGCTTCGCCAGCTTGACCATCCTTCTGTTGGAGGCAGGGGCCGTCCAAAGCCTAACAAGCGAAGCCAAGGGTTGATCCTCCTGTCGCCGCTCTACCTCTTTCTCATGTGGTTAGGGTAAGCGTCGGCAGATCAGCGGGAGGACTCAGTATCATTCATCTAATAGATGATATGGTTTCTCCTCTCGCGGGCCTCGCCAGGGTTTCGCTGGAGCTCGAGATGAAGATCCTAACCTCGATTCATCCCATGTTGGTGGAAGGATATCGGGGTTCGCAGACCATTGGGCCACAATCACATCCGATCTTTGGGTGTTAGATGTTGTTCAGTCAGGGCTGCTAATATCCTTCCGAAGGCAACCCACTCTGTCGGAGTGCCTCTTCCAACACAAGTTCCTTCAGACGTCTCACGTCGGGAGCTTTTGATCACGATGGAGAATCTCCTGTCAAAGGAGGCGATCGAGGTCGTCAAGAACATTCATTCAATGTGATTTTATTCCCGCCTGTTCTTGGTGCCGAAGAAGGAAAGTCGACTCCGACCGGTTATCGATCAGAGTATCCTGAACCACTCTATCATTGCTCCCAAGTTCAGCATGGAGACTTTCAGGCCGGTTCGTCGCTCCATTCACCATGGAGAATTCGCTTCCAGCATCGACCTGCGAGACGCTTACTTTCGAGTTCCGATTCATCGGACAACCCGAAAGTATCTAAGATTCGCTTTTCTGGAGCGAGTTTACCAGTTCAAGGCCATGCGTTTCGGCCTCAACCTGGCTCCTTGGGCCTTCACCTGACTGATGTTGCATGCATGTGATAGCCTTCCATCGCACACAATCCAGGGTGACTGCTTCGGTTTATCTGGGCGATATTCTCCAGAGACACTCCAGTGCTGCTCTTCTGGAGTCACATGTCGATACATTGTTGAGCTTGCTCACGTTGCTAGGGTTCAGAGTCAACGAGGAGAAGTCGGACCTGGTCCCTTCTGAGTCGTTTTGTCATCTGGGGATGTACTTCCGTACTCAGCTGAATACGGTAGCGGTTCCCCGGCAAGGGCTCTGATTCTCTCAGCTTTCGCCCTGACTCTGTCCCAGTACACGTACGCGACAGCTCGGAGAATTCTCCGGCTGCTCGTCTCTGCGGTTCGGTGACGGATCTCATTCTTCTCGGTCGGCTGCATGTCAGACCTCTCCAACACTTTCTTCTCAGTCGTTGGAGGCCGAATGTCGGTCCTCTGGATCTGGTGCTTCAGTTACCGGACTATTTTCATCGTCACCTTCTTCCCTGGGCTGATATTCGGTGGATTATGCAGGGAGTTCCGTTGGACCTGCCCATATCCGATCGTGTTCTGACTGCAGATGCCAGCGATCTCGGATGGGCTGCGATGTTGGATCCTCTACGTCTTTCCCTTCACGGTGTATGGGACCAGGATCAAACAGCTCTTCACTTCAACCAGAAGGAGTTTCTTGCTCTTCTGAGGTTCCGGCAGTGGGTCCCCCACTTTTCGAATCGTCCGGTCCTTATTTTGTCCGGCAATTCGACAGTGGCCGCTTACATTGAGAATCAGGGCGGTACGCACTCTGTTATCATGTACGAATTGGCTCGGGATCTTCTACTTCTAGCTCAGGATGTCAACATCTGGGTGGTTGTTCATCAATTTTGCCGGTCGTCTCTTCGTCCTAGCCGACTCCCTGTCTCGACGGGACAGGGTCATTTCCACCGAATGGATGCTTCACAGGGCAGTATTCCAGTCGCTTTGCGATCTCTGGGGTCGTCCCCGCATCGATCTCTTTGCCACCCGTTGGAACCATCAGGTGGACACTTTCGTATCCCCGTGTCCAGGTCCGCTGGCTTTCGCCGTGGACGCTCTTTCACTCGATTGGAACGGTCTAGTCGGCTACGCCTTCCCGCCGGTTCCGATTCGTCCTCAGGTTCTGGCCAAGATCAGAACCCGCAGTTGTCGAATAATTCTGTTGCCTCAACGGGTGTGGATCAATCAGCTACGTTATCTGTTGGCGGCGGTTCCGGCACGTCTCCCTCTACGTCGCGGCCTTCTTTGCTAAGGTCACCCGAGGAGGTTTCACGTCGACCCGACTTCATTGTGCCTTCACGCATATCTTTTGTCGGGTACTGTCTCCTGCGTTAAGGTTTTTCGAGATGAGCAGTGGAGTGCATTTCCTCTTCAAGGTGGCAATCCACTGGTTTAGCCTCTGCGGCTTAGTGGAAGGTCTTCTGTCGATGGTGTGTTGATCACTCCGTTGATTATGTCAATCCTTCGATAACACAGATTGCAGAGTTTCTGGAATATCTGTTTGATTCTCGGGGTCTCCAGCCTGTTACCATCAAAGGGTACAGGTCAATGCTTTCAGAGACCTTTTCGTATGTGGGAAAGCGTCGTATCGGCACTAATCCATACCTCTTCAAGCTTATTCGGCACTTTTTGAAAAGGCCTAGGTTTTTGCAGCTTACCCCAAGATGGAATCTTTCTTGGGTGCTGCTTTGCTTGGGGGTTGGGGGCCGTTCGATGCGTTATATGCGTTTTCCCACATTCAAGACGGCTTTTCTGATGGCTTTTGCCTCAGCCAGACGGGTTAGTAAGCTTCACGCCCTCTCTGTTGATCCGGCCTTTTTCGGGAGCTCCGCCAACAGTGTTACTTTTACCTCTGATTGCTCATTTCTGCCCAAGAATCAGATTCAGGAACAACTCCACCTCCTATCTGTATCAGGGCTCTTCCGTCTGCTGAGGCTAATCGCCCTCTGCTCTGTCTGGTTCGTGCACTTCGCCCTTATCTCAACCGGACGCAGTTCATTAGAAAGGCAGGAAACGATTCTTTCTTTCTCTTATTCCTGGTCGACAGAAGATCTCTCCTCAATCCATTTCTCGATGGATTTGTCATGCATTCGGGCGGCTTAGCGACTGATGATTGTATTACCAATCGTATTTCTGCCCACGAGGTACGTGCCTTGTGTACCTCCTGGGTTTATGCTAACTCCGTCAAGTTGTCGGATGTTATACAGGCAGCCTACTGGAGAAATACTTCTACTTTCTCCACCTTCTATCTGCGTCGGTTGCAGGAGCAGTCTGAGGACCTTTTTTCTTTGGGCGCTCGTTCATCTGCTCGGGCTGTTGTTTACCTAGCAATTAGGCTTCAAGGTCAGTTCCAGCCCCGTGCTGTTTTACTGTCATTTCTGTCTGTGCGTCACGCAGTGCCATACACCTCATCTCTCATTGTCTTTTACTAATGTTTGTGATGCTATGGTTTGGGTTTGATGGGGCCATGCTATATCTTCTTCTGCCCATGGTTACAGTGCAGTCGCGTTATGTGGGGGGTTGGTTTTGTGATTCCCTCCTCCTATCGTCTATTCAGCCTGTAGTAAACAATTGTAGGGTAGGTTGATAAGAAATCTAAATTTTATAGTAAATTTCCTTTCTTATTATACCTACCACAATTGTTTACTTGCATGCCCTCCCGTCTTCTTAGTCGGATAAGAATCCTTCCACCCCACTGATCACATAACTCCAATGTTGGCGGATTCAAAAGAATGATGCATTAGTTACTGAATACCCACTGGTACAGGAAGCCGTGGAGCTCTACTAGGAGAAGAGCACCCCCTACTGGGTGTGCGCCGGTAGAACTCGACCCAGTTTTTGCTTATTTTTTCATGGTGCTTTTGCGCCACTTTTCGTTCCCAAATCCCTTGGGAAAGATCAAAATAGATAGCATATTTTCCGAGTTAGTGACTTCCATTGTAGTGCAAGCCTGTAGTAAACAACTGTGGTAGGTATAATAAGAAAGGAAATTTACTATAAAATTTAGATTTCTGAGACAAAGTTCAACCAACTTCATGTCATCTGGGGTTAAATCGAACTCCACATTTACAATCTGATTTCAGTTTCTCGGGAAAATGGTCAAAATCAGAATTACATTTAACTCAGTGTTGCTTTGAATGACAGCACCCACCCGTCAAGTGGAAAAGGAGATTAGAAGTTGTGTGTGTTCATGGCATATGACGTTCCTTTTAAAAAACGTACGCAATTCATTGGTCAGTACAATTTTTAATGGCACAAGAACTTGTTTCAGCGAAACCTAGATAGATAGATAGATAGATAGATAGATAGATAGATAGATAGATAGATAGATAGATAGATAGAGATAGATAGATAGATAGATAGATAGATGGGTGGATGGATGGATGGATGGATGGATGGATGGATGGATGGGTGGGTGGATGGATGGATGGATGGATGGATGGATATGGATGGATGGATGAAGAAGACAATTGATATGCATACTGTCGGGGGATGTCACAGACAGATTGGCTTTCTACCTTTCATCCCCCATGTAACATTACCTTTTCAGACTGATTCTGATGATTGCCCCAAATTGACGTCAGGATAAGATATCTGTAATTGGTCATAAAATGTCTAAAATAAGCAAATGCTATGCCTTTGTTATTCGAATATCACCCGGAAGCGTGATGCGACCTTTCAGGCCTGGCATTCTTTAGTAGTGCAAGGGTGCTGCACGCCTACTGCACGCCTAAAAAAATTGTGGAGGGCAATTTTTTGCACCCCATGATTTTCTGGAATCCCAGATCTGTTTGGGTCTGCTTTTAAAATCTATTATCATTTCGTCCCCTGAGTTCCAATGTGTTCTCTGTGCCTACTGGCACAGAAAACACACTGGAGCTCAGGGGACGAGTTGTCAATGTTGCACTGATTCGCAGTAATTCATGACCCACTCTGTGCCGCATTTCGATACATTTTGAGTACAGAAGACAATCGCATAAGAATTGAATGCAGTATTTTGAATAATCAGATGTGTGTGCCAATTTGACAACTATGCAGCTGAATGTAGTACAATATTTTTCAGTCACAATATTAATGCCTTCAAGTGAATATAACCAAAATAGCATACACGTTTTTGCATTGAAAATGTCAGGTGCAATTGCATTCCCAAGCAATCTCAGGAGGGCAACTGTTTTGCACTCCTTGATTTTCTAGATTGGCAGGCCTGACCTGCGTTTATTTTAACTCCGCAAAGTAGAGAGTGTTTAAATTTATTGCCCCTCAACTGTAATTATAAGGACTGGTAGTTTGTTTCTGTCTATTTCTTGAGTTATGAACCTCAAAAACAAAGGCCAAACATAGTGTAAAAGGGCTACGCCCATTTACACAGTTTGGCCTTTGTTTTTTGGGGATTCATAACTCAAGAAACAGACAGAAACAAAGATCATTTCTTATATGTTTCAAACTCCATAATTACCAAGGGATTACTTATAATTCTTTGACTATAATTTGATCTATCTCTTTGGCATCATTGAGGCCATCTCCAACCCCTTGGTTCGCTTTCCCCTGTCACTCTGGAATCGATTCACGGGTCAAATAGGCTCACCGGAATCCAAAGGGGAACACGGATGCTCCATTGTAACGTTCAAAATCTAAAAACTCAAATAGACATTCATCATTGTTAGGTCCTGGATTTTGATATACTAGTCTTTCTATATCGCTAAAAGAAAGTGACTGTAGTTCCGATACTGACATTTTAAGATTCCGATTATCCAATAGGAGGGATCGAACAAATTGGGGAAGAGGAATAGCTATTTATCTACTAAACAAATACTCTTTCAGATATGCACGCCACGGCCTTAAAATTCGTAACATTAAGTGTACACATGTATGACTCTAAATAAATCAGAAAAAAATAATATCCAACTTGGTGCTTCCTATCGTCCGGCTATCTCTAACACTGACTTAAGAAATTTGAATTCAATTTGTGTAGAACAAGCATTTGATATCAATAACTGGGGTGTACATTTTTGGGACGGGAATATGACTGAGATGTCCACACGGAAGTTCCCCCCCCCCCCCCCCCCAACACACAAAAATATTGTTAGTTGCGGTCATAATCAATAACTCAAAGATTATAAGAACTCGTGATTTTTAGAACGACCACGAGCCAATACTATAAAACTTTTACGATTGTATTTTCTAGAATTGTATTTTCTATCTTTTAATATAACTGACTAAAATGAGTCATTGACATTTTAAAAGATATGGCAATTTGCCAACATCTTTGAAAATGCTAATGATTCATTTCAACCAATTTAAAGTCATAACTAGAAAATACAATTGTAAAAGTTTTATAGTATTGGCCCCTGTAGACTTCTCATGATTGGCCTATAATTACTCAACCCACACACGTTACAGAATCGTCTTCCACCCTACACTATTTGAAAACCACCAGAGTTCTGTTAGTTACTACGGCGGCGTAGAAGCGACATGTGATGTTTAGTTACTAAATTGAATATTCAATTTACTCAATTGAATATTCAATTTACTAAATTGAATATTCAATTTATTGCAAGACTGTTTATTCAATTTATTACGAGACTGTTTATTCAATTTATTACAAGACTGTTTTTCAACTTACTAAATTGAATATTCAATTTATTACAAGACTGTTTTTACAATTTATTACGAGACTGTTGGTTCAATTTATTACAAGACTGTTTATTCAATTTACTAAATTGTATATACAATTTAGTAAATCGAATATTCAATTTATTACAAGACTGTTTTTTCAATTTATTACAAGACTGTTTTTTCAATTTATTACAAGACTGTTTTTTCAATTTAGTAAATTGAATATTCAATTTATTACTAGACTGTTTTTTTTCATTTTATTACGAGACTGTTTATTCAATTTTTTACAAGACTGTTTTTTCAATTTAGTAAATTGAATATTCAATTTAGTAAATTCAATATTCAATTTAGTAACTAAATATCACATGTCGCTTCTACGCCGCCGTAAGTTACTGTACCTAATGGCATTGGAAACCGTTCTATAATGTATCCTCCCGTAATCATTGTCATTTTTTCTGACTTCACATACCGTGTCGAACGAACACAGTTCTTCAAACGTAAGGTATGGAAGTTATGAAGCGCGAACTTGGATGCAAAAAATAAAACCCTTATTGCCACAGATTGTTATAGCATTTGTGCTAATATTACTTGCGCAAAAATAATTCATTAATTGACTTAGCCCCCGCGGGAACCCCGGGAAGTTGGTATTGCTTGTCTACTGTAGTAAACACGCACTATTTTATTGGTAAAATAAGACCCAGTCACTAACGTTTGGGGTTCAAGTCCTCTAAAATATCAAAATGGGGCATAAAAGATTGACTAACCTTAACTTTATCTCCATGTGACCTTAAATACCAATAAATACATAAATTATTTATTTTCTTACTCTATGGAATTCCACGATTCTCCGATGATTTTCAGAGAGCTTGAGAAAATATTACTCACATGTTCATACCTAATTTAATACTTACGCAATCCCATTGAAAAAAATACATAAATGGGCACAAACTTGCAAGCTATTTCCAAAAAATTAAAAGAAAAACGTGTCTTATAGGGCGATTACGACGCGTATATGAGCATGGAATGACCAGACAACATATGCACGTCCCTTGGGTGGAACGGGGCCCGATCTGGAACGCTTTATCTTGACCAAGCAAACATCGTCTGGGCGTCAGTCCCCTATTAAGTGGGCTACATAAATATTAATGCTTGGCTGAATGTGACTTTATAGTTGTACTGTGTTCGCGGTAAAGCCATAATTAGTCTGTTTGAAACACACAGACTATTGTTTTTGCACGGTTTCTTTTTTTTTTCTCCTTTTTTTCTTTTTTCTTCTTCTTCTTCTTCTTCTTCTTCTTCTTCTGAATGTGACTTTATAGTTGTACTGTTTTCGCGGTAAAGCCATAATTAGTCTGTGTGAAACACACAGACTATTGTTTTTGCACGGTTTCTTTTTTTTCTCCTTTTTTTCTTCTTCTTCTTCTTCTTCTTCTTCTTCTTCTTCTTCTTCTTCTTCGTCTTCTTCTTCTTCTTCTTCTTCTTCTGTCTTCTGTCTTCTCATCACTTTTTTGTCCGCAAGATAACTCGAAAACGAATTTCCCTATGTCATTGATTTTTGGCATGCTGATAGACAGCTACGTCAAGTTCTCGGCCACCTATGTTTTCCAGATTCCTGGGGTATCAGGGGTGTCTGTATGTGTGATTTGAAAGTGGGTCACGCCCATATCTCAGGAGTGGTATGGCATATGGACCTGGGACCAACACCAAATGAATCGACACTCGATGGAGATTCAAAATATGGGTCAAGGTCACGGGGGTCACCTTGGGGTCATTGAGTGCATTTTTCATAATTGCTGGAAATCACATTTTTTGACCCCCTAAAGCATTCCTGACGTACACACATGCATTTCTACGTTTAAAAAGTGGGCGTGGTCAAATTTTTTGAAAGTGGGTCACGCCCATATCTCATGTGTTTTAGACGTGTGGATCTGGGACCAACTCCAAATGAGTCGACACTCGATGAAGATTCAGAATATGGGTCAAGGTCACGGAGGTCACTCAGGGGTCACTGAGTGCATTTTTCATAATTTCTGGAAATCACATTTCTGACCCCCTAAAGCATTTCTGACATACACACATGCATTTTTTACATTACAAAAAGTGGGCGTGGCCAAATTTTTTGAAAGTGGGTCACGCCCATTTGTCAAGCGTGGTATGTTTTATGAACCTGGGATCAACACCAAATGAGTCGACTCTCGGTGGAGATTCAAAATATGGGTCAAGGACACGGATGTCACCTAGGGGTTGTTGAGTGCATTTTTCATAATTGCTGGAAATCACATTTTTTGACCTCCTAAAGTATTCCTGACGTACACACATGCATTTTGACGTAAAAAAGTGGGTGTGGCCAACATTTTTGAAAGTGGGTCACGCCCATATCTCAGGCGTGGTATGACGTATTGACCTGAGACCAACACCAAATGAGTCAACACTTGATGGAGATTCAAAATATGGGTCAAGGTCACGGAAGTCACGTAGGTGTCATTGAGTGCATTTTTCATAATTGCTGGAAATCACATTTTCTGACACCCCAGAGCATTCCTGACAAAACACATACATTTTCACGTTAAAAAAGTGGGCGTGGCCAAAATTTTTGTAAGTGGGTCACGCCCATATCTAATGCGTGGTATGATGAATGGACCTGGGACCAACACCAAATGAGTCAACACTTGATGGAGATTCAAAATATGGATCAAGGTCATGGAGGTCACCTAGGGGTCCGCCTGAAAGAGCTCACCAAAGTCATCAAGTGCATATTATTCAGAAAGACTGGGAAATGCATTTTGTTACACCTTAATGCATTTCTAAGGTTTATGAACGTATTTTATCATTCAAATTAGTGGGCAGCGCCAAAAATGTCCATTTCTGATTCGTGTATCGAACCCTTTGAATGCTGGTCACATATATGCCTTTTCTGGCTTCTTATAAAAAATTGTTCTGATTCCAGTATGAATATCTGTAAATACTATTAACGAAAATCCATTTTTGATTTGTTTAAAAATATTTTTCTCCTGAAAATAAGCCTCCATAAATTCTTTTTCTCTATAGTTCATTCCTGGAACTTTAAGCCTTTTCACACCAACTTGAATTTACTGGGTGCAGTAAATTCTGTTTCTCTAGTTACTAAATGTGTCTGGACGGAAATAAATGGCTGTATCTCAGAACGTCGAAAAAATGAAAATCTGTACGGGTGTGTTTACACAAGAAAACAATAGGCTTAGGGTTATAGTCTCTGTCGAATTAGCATCAGGTAGTTTGTGGGAAGAGTGTATAACCGTGGGGAATAACCTTGGGTGTCTGCTGTGTAATTCTCACAGACGTTTGAATGGCTTGTAAAGATTGAGAAGCGCGTCTTTGTTTGCGCTCCAATTTTTACCTCAGGTTATCTTCAGCCCCAGCTACACGATGTAGAAAAAAAAGAAAGTAAAAAAAAAAGAAAAGGAAAATCTATGCCATTTGATGGGTTCAGGAATTGTGGGAACAATTTTTTCATAATTGTGTTATGTCTTTCTGACACATGTACCCGAAAGACAGTCCGCCGGTACAAAAATGATCTTTAAAATCAAAATCGTCATCTGAATTGATGCGTAGGCATTTCTCTGACCCGCTATCTGGATCGCCAGGAACCCACTTCATATAGGGATTGGGTTCATTTTTCCATGAGAAAAGAGTGCCATTGCTGTATCTGTCAGTTCCATCCACCCATATCGACCCTGCAATACAGAAAAAACATAACGTTTTGCAAACATAGCTTACAAATGAATATCAAGCGATATCAGATAATTAGAACATTGTCTTACTTAGTGTCTTCCCTATGGGAACCCTGGGAAGTGAAGCAGTGCTCGTTTACTGTGGTAAGCTGTTTTACTGGTGAAATAGGACCCGGTCACCAATGCCTGGGGTGGAAGTCCTCTAAGATGGGTAACATGGGTATAAACGGTTGGCTGGACTTGACTTTACCTCCATGTTGCATTCACGATTAGCCATTGTGCAGAAGTATCCGACCTCAAAGACCAATAAATAAATAAATAAATAAATAAATAAATAAATACGTAATGTTTTAGTCATTGGAAGTCTGTGTCTGTTTGATCACCAGAACGCGAGGTTTCAGAGGCGGACTAGCCATTTGGTTTACCGGGAAAATTGCCGATGGGCCCCATATTAGGTTCCCTGTGGGGCTACCAAAATTGATGGAGCCCAACACATAATGTACCAAAAGGCGAAATCGATCTAATTGTATAGACTGTGGTACGTTGGACTGCGAGCATTTCGATATACCAGCATCTAGTCTGATACCACTGATCGCTTAGATGAATAGAAACAGCGTTCCTTCAGTTCGAAAAATCAAAATTTTCTCCTACTGGCTCGAACTATGGTCTTCCCGATGAGTCCTCCCTTCTCCACGGTAGAACCATTTTTGTTGAATGATCGATGAAGATGATCCAAAAATGCCACCGAAATGTCCTCTATGTGGACTGTCATTGATCGATCAGATGCAAGCAATCCGCGTTCGTTCAGTTCGAAAAATGCAAATTTTCTCTCAGTGTATGACGCCCCCCCCCCCACCCCCCGGGCATTTCCCGGTCACTTTTCTTGGCCCAGTCCGCCACTGCGAGGTTTAAAGCAGGAAAGTGTTTTAGTGCTATCTGATTGTCAAAATTGAAGTGCAGTGACGTTATTTTATTTAATTGATTCACACTTACAAATAGAGATATATATGCGCACAGTGCTAACAATTATTTGGCCCAAAGTTCGTTTGCTATAGCGTCCATCGGAAAGTGAGTTGTCGTTTTTGGACTAACTACTACTGGTTGGTATTTGCGGTATTGTAAACATTACGACTCGGATTGATAGCGTATTCCCGCGGGAACCGCGGGAAGTGAAGCAATGCCTGTTCACTGTGGTAATCAGGCTCTGTTTTACTGGTAAAATAGGACCCAGTCACCAAAGCTTGGGAGGTGCAAACCCTCTCTAAAATGGACAACATGGCTTTTTAATGCCCACCTCTGGGATTGAGTTAATACTCATGTTGTGGGCATGATTAGCCATTGTGCCAAAATATATGACCTTAACCCCCTGCACTCTGATGACGAAACGCCTGATTTGTCATCCATGGTTATCCCCCCCCCCCCCCCTGTGTTGTCAGAAATTCAGCAGTTTAGATTTTGGCTGACAGAGCTCCAATTGAGCTCTGTCAACCAAAATCTAAATTGCTGAATTTCTGACAACACAGGGGGGATAACCATGGATGACAGGGAGGTGTGGTGGGGCTTAGAGTGGGGGAGGTGTCGAGTATTCTCGACATCAGAGTGCAGGGGGTTAAACGCCAATAAATAAATAAATTGATAGCGCATAGCCAAATTTCACGTAGGGGTGAACAGCACGGAATACCTCGGGACTCCCCTACATCAACTCACCCAGTCGGGAATGGGTTGATGGAGTTGGGTCCTGATGTTTTCTACCCCAGGAAAATGTGCTTGGCAATCAATATGACATCACAATCAACATCAGCTCGTACACTGCAAATCAACGACACGACAGTTGAAAACTTTGTCGTTGTACAGTATGGCCACCGCGGACTGGTCACTTTCCACGGAGTGGGCAATAGTTTTACGGATACAATAATATTAGATTCCAAACACCAATTACTGGAATGATCATCAAAAATCGAATTAATGAAGCACCGGGTAAAAGATGATTTTTATTACCTGGTAAACACATGCGTGGGCATCACTGCCCACGCGTGGATTGCATCCAGTCCACGGCGACTGCACTATAATTATGACACACGATTACGCGGTAGACTTTTTCCATTAATATGATCGCAGTTTTGACAATATTATTTAACCTTTTACATAACATGAAAAGCAGACGACACTTGCATAAAAAATTCTTGAAAAACTAATTGTTTTCATTTTTTGTCTCAAAAACATAGGTTATGACCCCTCATTGGAACGAGCTTGTTCCAACGAGGGGTCATGACCTATTTTTTTGAGACAAAAATGAAAAAATAATGACAATAAATTGGATATTTTTGACAATCGCGCTTTTTGGCCGTTATGTTGGGAAAAGGGTTAATTGAATCACAATGTACACAAACTTACGCTCAGAAAATAACAGGAAATAAAGCATTTCGCATACCAACCGGAAGTAATTCATATTTGTCTCCACAGCGCAGAAGAGTTCAACAGTTCATGGAACCGGGTGGAGAAAACCTATTTATCGATAGAGCCCACAGCTAGAAACGCGAAAATACTTTAACGGAGTTAAAGGCCGGGTTAAGGTGCCGACAAGTCGAAGAAACCTCGTAACATAGGATCGGCGGTGTGGTTTCTGTGCCGTTTTGAGTGTCGGCACCTGTGGTTTGACGTTAGTGCATATTCGTTAGATTGTAGAAGTTTTCAAATTGTTGCTGTAACGTTTTCAACCCGTTTTCCGACTGTTTCATTTGTCTGATGAACACAGTAGAAGGCGTGGTCTGCTGTACTAGGAAATCAGGTTTTGGAGAAAAAAATCGGATACCTAAGTTACCCTTTTGGGTGCACATAATCCGACATAATTATTAGGCTGGTTCGGGATCGGCCTTGAAATTTAAGCATCTTGAAGGTGGATTGAGTCCGGGGGAAGGAAAATAACGCAAGCTACGCCCGTTTGGAAGTAGCTCTGGTATATTTCATTAACGGTTATTAAAATGCTAAAAACTCACCAATATATGGTTTTCGAAAGCCCAGAATCACCCATCAGCCTATCAATGATGCTGAACAACTGCGACATCATATCTGCCTTCAGTGATGTCCATATATTGATTCGGAAAGAAAGGCTGATGACTGACTCCGGGCTTTTAAAAAAAACACATTTTGGTGAATTTTTGGTCGAGTTGTGTTAACAGCCTGAAATCTATGGTTTGATGATGGTCGGTGTGCGTCCGGACGGGTGTCCTCGCTCTGTTAGCGCCATAACTTGAATAAACGTTCTCCGATTTGACCGATATTTGCCATACAGGTCTTTTTCAATAATATTTCAAGCGAGTTCGAAAAGTGGCCGGGCCCGATTTTTCATAACAGAGTTATGAGCCTTAATTAGTCAATTTTTATGAATTTTGAGCGCGTTATAGCAATAACTTGAATAAACGTTCTCCGATTTGACTAACATCCGCCATACCGGTCTTTTGCAATAATATCTCAAGCGAGTTTGAAAACTGGCCCTGTCCGATATTTCATGACAGAGTTATGGGCCTTAATTCTTCAATGTTTACACATTTTGAGCTTGTTAGCCCTCTAACTAAAAACAAACGTTCTTCGATCAGACTAATATTTTCCATACAGGTTTTTTTGCAGTAATATCTCGACCGAGATACAGAGTTATGGGACTTAATTCGTCATTTGTTTATGAATTATTAGCTGGCTCGTTAGCGCAATAACTTAAACAAATGTTCTCCGATTTGACTAATATTTGCCATACAGGTCTTTTGCAATAATATCTCAAGCTAATTCGAATACTGGCCCGGTCCGAAATTTTACGAATTTTGAGCTCAGCGCGATGACATATCTGATTTCCTCTGGTTTTCAGTAGAGAGTTCATGAAGAAAGTAACCACAATTCGACGCCTGCTCTGTTTTACTGGTAAAATAGGACACAGTCACCAATGCTTGGGAGGTGCAAACCCTCTCTAAAATGGGCAAAATGGCTTATTAACACTCCCTGGCCTTGAGTTGATACTCATGTTGTGGTCAAGATTAGCCATTGTGCAAAAATATGTGGCCTTAAACATTAATAAATAAAATAAATAAATAAATAATATCAGCCGTGTTTGATAAATGGGAATCTAGCAAAGAAAATCATATCGGATAAACAAACTCACTTATTTTTATGTAAATCATATCATTTTTTCTCCCCCCACTGCATGTGTAACATACGTCTGTCCAGAGTGAGATAGCAGGGAGAGACAGATGTATCTCACCCCACCCACGTGACGTTATACATTTACAACGTTATTATGACGTTAGGCATATCGTACCAGTTTCTTGCTACCAACTAATTCATATTGACGTCATCGGAATGCAGTATGATCACAGTTCGATGCTCTAAAACTCTTCAACCCTCAAGCTGCCACCGTTCCTAATCGATTTCGTGGTATATACCATTGGTATATACATAACTTTTGCATGCTCTTTCCGATGGTGTCATTAGTTTTTCAAAACAACGAATACCAAGTAAGTTGATTATATCAGCACGTGACCGCTGATTACCTCTGGCTAACGTAACCGCTGTATGGTGGGGGGAGAAAAATAATCCTTGATGGGTACGGGTGTGGGATGGGAAAATCTCACCCTCGGGGCAAGATATTTGGTCCAGACACTCGGCAAGCCTCGTGTCTGGCCCAAATATCTTGCCCTCGGGTGAGATTTTCCCATCCCACACCCGTACCCATCAGGGATTATAATAATCCTGCCCACTATACAACGATACGCCACTGGCCTGACATCAACCCTTTACCCAACTTAACGGCCAAAACTGGTCAGCGCTATTCAGAAAAATCGCCAATTAATTTCCATTATTTTGTTTTCATTTTTGTCTCAAAAACATAGGTTATGACCCCTCTTTGGAACGAGCTCGTTCCAAAGAGGGGTCATAACCTATGTTTTTGAGACAAAAAATAAAAACAAATTAGTTATTCAAGAATTTTGTTTGCAAGTGTCGTCTGCTTTTCATGTTAGGTAAAGGATTAAGTGTTATGTATTTTCTTCTTCGTCAGAACTAAGGAATTAACTCGTTGAACCCGGGAGTTACCATCAGTGCTCGCCGGGTTAAAATAAACACACTCATTACAAGGCAAGCCAACTTACCATTTCCACATGCACGGGCAATATCTTTAACAAATAGATGCATTGCTGCATCGGTAATCAGCAGTAAATGATGCCCATCATCGTTGCAATCATTGTCAGCAACTGGCTGATATACTGGTGTTGTGTTGCTTCTGAGACAGAGAAGAATATTTCGCTCTCTATAAATCCTGTATCCTCTGTCCGCTGGGCAATCTGAAGAAAACATACAGTGCGTGTATTCACTACTTATTTTATGCTGAATTCGGGTATTCTTTTTACGTCACTCTTTTGTTTTGCGTGAACATAAAATCTACTACTTCACCGCGAGAACCCCTGGAAAGTGAAGCTGTGCTTGTTTACTGTTTTTAACAAGCTCTGTTTCACTAGCAAAATACGACCCAGTCCCAAATGTTTGGGGTGCGATTCCTCTAAAATAGACAATATGGGGTATAAACGATCGACTGACCTTGACTTTATCGCCAGGGTGTGGTCATGATTAGGCATTGTGAAGAAGTATGTGACCCTAAACACCAATTAATAAATAAAAAAATCCACTACTGGTGCTTGAAGATGATGTACAGGATAAGGGTTTGTAATCTACAGCCCGGGACTGAAATCCAGGGCCGTAGTTACCTGGGGTTGGCCTGGTATCCTTGACTAGTATCCCAAACCTTTTTTCAGAGAGAGAGAGAGAGAGAGGAGAGAGAGAGAGTCCCTCATGACTGAAAGGCAGGTACCTGAAACATGTATTTCTATTTTGGATTCTCGTCATTGCAGTCTTTTTGGAAATTTGAAGGGCTGCACAGACTCTTTACTCTCAAATGTGTGAGGCGCG
The DNA here is from genome assembly GCA_031216915.1 of Pictodentalium vernedei. Classification (NCBI taxonomy): domain Eukaryota; kingdom Metazoa; phylum Mollusca; class Scaphopoda; order Dentaliida; family Dentaliidae; genus Pictodentalium; species Pictodentalium vernedei. Next base: position 441,139,023 of record CM062289.1, on the reverse strand, counting down.
CTGTCTCAAACAGAGCTTTGTGTATTGTATCCCTATCATCACACTACGACACATGGTTCACAACTGATATATATCGTCAGTTGAGTCCAACAAGGTGCCATCTGCAATGCTTTTAGCACCTTGTTTCACTCCCCCGGTGATATATCGGTGGACGGGTACATTTTTTTGACTGTGCCCGTCCTCTCTCCCAGTTCGAAATGCTCCCCCTGTCCCCTCCCTCCCTCCTCTGTTGATTTTATTTTACTTGGACGGAATAGTTTAAGTCACCGAATACCCTAGGCACCTGAAACATGTATTTCTCTTTTAGGTTCCCTTCATTGCAATCTTATTGGGAATTAGACGGACTGCGCAGACTCTTTACTCTTAGTATGTGGCCGAAGATTTGGTCTCTTCTGTCGCCTTTAAGGTCGAGAAAACAGTCAACCAAATTTTTGAAATCAGTTAAATATGGAGCCCAAGATGAGCACTTTTCAGATTCAGATTCAAATTCTTCTATTTTGCAGTATAAACGTGTATCTATAACAGGGTAGATTACAAAATTGTTGTTACAATACATAATGCAAATGACCATGCCGCAGGGAGATGACATAGCCAGATTGGCTGTCTACCTGCCATCCCCTTGTTATGAGTATGTTATCTTCAACACTGCAACTTTCTCAAATGTAGAGGCGCGCTGTCCCAAACAGGGCTTTGTGTATTATATCGTCGCCTGAGTGCTAGAATGTTCTATGTCCCATACAGGACATAGAACATTCTAGCACTCAGGCGATGATATCCCTACTATGCCACTCCAACACGCGGACCAGTCACCACAACTGATATATATTGTCAGTTGAGTGAAACACGGTGCCATCTGCAATGTTTTTACCTTGTTGCACTGACCTAACGATATATCGGTGGAAGGGTACGTTTCTTTGACTGTGCTCGTCCTCTCTCCCAGTGCGAAATGATTCCAATGCCCCCACCCCCTCGTTAATTATACCACCCACTTGAAAAGTGGGTGGTATATAGTGTTCAGTATGTCCGTCCGTCCATCCGTCCGTCCGTTACGCTTTAAGGGGTACACATCTGCTATCCACAACTCCTCCTAAACCAGTGAACGGATTTCATTGAAACTCTCAGACGTTATTTTGCATACATTGAAAATGTGCACCTCCTATTTTCTTTTCAGATATTTCATTTTTAGCTTAACTTGACAAAGTCAAGATAAGCTATTGCCATCACGCGTGCGGAAATCTATTAGTCTGTGAGTCTGTTAGTCTGTGAGTCTGTGAGTCTGTTCACATTTTCTTTTAGCACGGGCTACACCCCGCAGTTCTTGTCTGATCGTCACGAAATTTCATATGCAGGTTTGGGGTCATGTTAAGTTGAGAATGTCCCCTTTGGTCGCGATCGGTCAACCGGTATGGCTGCCCGAGCCCCAAACCCGAAAACCATTAGCACAGTCTACAGTTCGTATTTATGAAGGGATTCCATTGTAACTTGGTGGGATACCTCTGTATAATGCCTAGATGAGAACGTCCCCTTTTGGACATGATCTGTCAACCGTGATGGCTGCCCAAGCCCGAAACCCCAAAACTGTTAGCACAGTCTGCAGGTCATGTTTAATATGGAGGGATTTCATTGTAACTTGGTAGGATGACTCCTTATGATGTCTAGATGAGAATTTCCCAATTTGGGTGTGATCTGCCAACCGTGACGACTACCCGAGCCCAAAACCCGAAAACCTTTAGCAGTCTACAGATCATATTTATTGCGGAATTTCATTGTAACTTGGTAGGTTGACTTCATATAATGATAAATGAGAAAGTATCCCTTTGGACGTGAATGGGCAACTGTGACGGCTACAGGGGCCCGAAGCCCGAAAACCCTTAGCACAGTCTACAGGTCATATTTCTGAAGGGTTTTCATTGTAACGTGGTAGGATGACTCCAAATAATGTCTAGATGAGAACGTTCCATTTTGATCGCGATCATTCAGCCTTGATGGGTGCCCGAGCCCAAAAACCTTTAGCATAGGCAAAAGGTCATATTTATGGAAGGATTTCATTGTAACCTGTTAGGTTGACTCCATATTATGCCTAGATGATGGCATCCCCGTTTGGTCGTGATTGGTCAACTGTGATGGCTACAGGTGCTCGAAGCCCGAAAACCTTGAGCACAGTCTACAGGTCATATTTATGAAGGGATTTCACTGTAACTTCGTAGGATCACTCCAAATGATGTCCAGATGAGAATGTCCCCTTTTGGTTGCGATCATTCAACCATGATGGCTGCCCGAGCCCAAAGCCCAAAAAACAGTAGCACAGTCTACGGGTCACATGTATGAAGGGATTTCATTGTAACTGGGTAGGTTGACTTCCTATAATGTCTAGATGAGAACGTCCCCTTTGGACGCAATTGGGAAACTGACGGCTACAGGGGCCCGAAGCCCAGAAACCTTTAGCACAGTCTACATGCCATATTTATGAAGGGATTTCAATGTAACTTGATAGGATGACTCGTTTTGGAATAATTTCACTGTAACGCTGTAGCTTTCGTTGATATACATTAACTGTGAGGGCCACATACATTAACTGTGAGGTCATATTAACTCACCCCTCAGCTCTTTAGTACAGTGTACACCTCATATTATTTTTATCAAAAATATAGCATACATGGAACAGAAATGAACATATTCCCAATTATCACAATTCTTGTCTTATGTCATAATCCTTTCATAAACATTGAACATTATCCTTTTCATCAAACACAAAACACAAGTTAAGCTACAGTATCATTGACACTTTCATTACAGTTTCCCATATTGAAAAATGAACTTTGTCAAATTCAATTGACATCCTGAACAGATCTGCTATCCACAACTCTTATTAAACCATTGAACGGACTTCATTGGAACTTTCGGACATTCTTTTACATATATTGAAGACGTGCACCTCCAATTTTGTTTTCACAGATATTTTCCGCAACTCCTCTTAAACCATTGAACAGATTTCATTGAAACTTTTGGACATTCTTTTACATACACTGCAGATGTGTACCTCCTATTTTCTTTTCAGATATTTTCATTTTTACAGTTCCCCATATTCAAAAATGTTCTTTGTCAATTCAGGTTTTAGCAGGGAGGGGTATAGATCTGCTATCCGCAACTCTTAAACCATTGAACAAACTCCATTGAAACTCTCAGACATTTTTTTTGCATACACTGAAGATGTGCACCCCATCCGTCCGTCCGTCCGTTATGCTATGGGTGTGTTATGCTTGGGGGGGGGGGGGGGGGGGGTACACATCTGGTATCCACAACTCCTCTTAAACCAGTGAACGGATTTCATTGAAACTCTCAGACATTCTTTTACATACATTGAAGATGTGCACCTCCTATTTTGTTTTCAGATATTTTCATATTTACAGTTCCCCATATTCAAAAATGGTCTCTGTGAATTCAAGTTTTAGTAGGGAGGGGTATAAATCTACTATCCGCTACTCCTCTTAATCCATTGAACAAACTCCATTGGAACTCTCAGACATCCTTTTATATACATTGAAGATGCTCCTATTTTTCTTTCAGATATTTCCATATTCCGATGTCCATCCGTCCGACTGTCCGTTACGCTTTAGGGGTGTACACATCTGCTATCCGCAACTCCTCTTAAATCAGTGAACAGATTCCATTGAAATTCGCAGACATTCTTATATACTCGCCCAAAAAAGAAAGTGTGCATTGCAGAAATTGATCTAACTCCAAAAAAATAATTTCGTAGGTGTAAAGAGTGTTAACCTGTTCATGAATAAGTTATATTGAACACAAAAACAGCTTTCCCCGTTAAAATTGCATTAACGTTAAATGACGTGCTGCACGTTTGTGAAAAGGCATGTTTTGCACGTGGAGAGTCTGAAAATCCATGCAGCAGTGTGAATCCTTGGGTATTTAAACACTAAAGTAAGGCCTTCCTATCGTTCACATTCAAACTTGCGCTGCTGTTAAAACGACTCCACATTAGCATGCCAAGATTGACAATGAATCAACGTCTCCTTGCCCTGGGTATGATTAAAGCTGGCAGAACACACAGAGAGGTTGCCCAGTATTTGAACTGCCACCGTAACACTGTAGACAGGCTAGTCAATCGACATGCACAACATGATGACGTTCGAGACCGACCCCGCTCCGGGAGACCCCGAGTTACCACCCCTGCACAAGATCGGTATATCCGTGTTGTCCATCTCTGGAACCAGCAACAAACAGCAACGACGACAGCCAGGAACATCCCGAACCTGAGACGGATACATCCTCAAACAGTAATCAACCGGCTGAGAGAATTCGGCTTACGTCCTCGAAGACCTGCAATTCGTCCGATTTTGATGTTACGTCATCATCGTGCTCGACTGTAGTGGTGTAGAGTAGGGTTAGGGTTAGGGTTAGCCTAACCTAACCCTAACCCTAACCTAACCTAACCCTAACCCACTTCCATGCTAACTTGTTCGCTTCCATGAGACGTAGATGCACAACAGTAGTCGATGCAGACGGAGGTCATACCAGATATATAGTGTGTGACTTTTGTGTTGGACCCTTAGTGTCTTTGACTCTCCATGGCACCAAGAGTATTCGTCGTAGCGTAATGAAATTTCTCGTGTTGATCACAAATTGATTCCTCTGTGATTGAATAAAATTTCCATGAATGAAAATGATATATATCTTTTTTTAGTGTTATTTTTTAGCATGCACACTTTCTTGTTTGGGAGAGTATACATGCATTGAAGATGTGTACCTCCTATTTTGTTTTCAGATTTTTTCATTTCTACAGTTTCCCATATTGAAAAACGAACTTTGTCAAATTCAATTACGTACAGCGAAACCGTGACATATTCAATCCCAGTCGGATGATCTCTACACTAATGAATTCCTGTAACACAAATTAGTGACAAACAGAAAAGGTTCTCAGCTTCTGCCATCTTGAGGGGGGGGGGGGGGGGGGGGGGCAGTTGTTCCTATAAATAGACATTGCTCGACAAAAACGTTTTTCTCGATAGTCCTCAGTTTTTCGACATTTAAAATCGCTTTTAAATTACACAGTTTGATGTCAGCTAAAATTGAATTTGTTTATGGCATGGCTATACTGGCTGTATCTCAAAACTTTGAAAAAATTAAAATCTGTACCGGTGTGTTTACACAAGACAACAATCGGCTTAAGGCTATAGTCTATATCTAATTAGCGTCGGGTATTTCATGGGAAGGGTCTATAACCGTGGGGAAAAACCATGGGTGTCTGTTGTGTTATTTTCGCTGACGTTTGAATGATTTATAAAGCCTGAGAACGCGTCTTTGTTTGCTCCCCAACCCGGAGGTCCATTGGCTGAAACATTGCTTGTATTTTTTGTCCACATGTACAGAATTTGTAAGTGATACATTGGGTGATAACTCTACTCCCCTGGTGATTTAGTTACAATCAATCCACTCTTCAGGTACTGTATATATCTTACACAACTCGGTAAACTCTGTTCACCGAACACATAAAAACCCAACCGTCTGTATCTGTGATTGATTTCTGAATGCAGAAACATCTCACGAGTGACCACTAAATAGATATAAACTATAATTACTATCAAAACAAACTTACCAAGGTGTGAATTTTAGTTTTTCGACGTTTTGAGAACACACCGCTATACTAAATATTTAAATTAGAGTTCTACGTCTTGAAAAGTTGCAAAGTCGGAAATGATGCAATCTCGGATGCTAAGCAGCCTTGGAAAAATAAATTGTTTCAAAAAACATTTGAAGCATTCTTCTGACATCTTTCATTATTATTGAATATTCCAGATAAATAAAGAGGATGATTGCTTTTTGTACCCAAAAATACTATTGACTATTGGAGTGTTTTTGTTAGGAATTCCCTGAAAAATATGTGCACGTGACCGGGATTACCCTTCATGTCAGCTTTTCTCCCTTATCTGTTGCATGAGCCCCTGAGCTATCCACAACTCTTCTTAAACCATTGAACGGATTTCATTGGAACTTTCAAACATTCTTTTACATATATTGAAGATGTGCACCTCCTATTTTGTTTTCACAGATATTTTCATTTTAGGGGTTTTCATATTTAAAAATGGGCTTTGTCAACTCAAGCTTGCGTGAGGTGTGGGGGGTGGGGGGGGGGGGGGGGGGTGGGTGGGGGGGGGGGGTATTGTTGACATCTGCTATCCGCGACCTCTTTGAAACTAGTAAATGGATTTCAATGAAACCTTCAAACATTATTTTACATACAGTGAAGATGTGTACCTTCTATTTTGTTTTCAGATATTTTAAATTTTACAGTTTCACATATTGAAAAATGGGCTGTGTCAATTCAAGCTTCGGGGTGGAGGTGGGGTGGGGGGGGGGTGGGGGTCCGTGTTTGTGCTGTCTACATTAAACACACTTTTGTTGTTGTAAAATGTTTCTTAGTGGGAGTGGGTGATATCATTTAGTGAGCAGTGCTCACAGTTTTTAGTCCCCTACCGCCCTCGCCGGAGGGGACTATAGGTTTGCACTCCGTCCATCCGTCAGTCTGCCCGTCTGTCCGTCTCTCAGTCTGTCAGTCACACTTTAGTTTTCCGGAGTTTTTTTGGAAACGCTTCAACGGAATGATTTCATTTTTGGTAAACTACTATAGAACGATGTCTTACAGATCAAGTTTGAGTTTCATGCTGATTGCCATATTCTTGTGTGAGTTTAGGCCCTTGGAAATATGGAAAAGCGCCAAAATATCAGTTTTCCGGAGGTTTTTTTGGAAACGCTTCAACAGAATGATTTTATTTTTGGTAAACTACTATAGAACGATGACTTACAGATCAAGTTTGAGTTTCATGGTGATTGCGGTATTCTTGTATGAGTTACGGCCCTTGGAAATATGGGAAAACACCAAAATATCAGTTTTCCGGGGTTTTTTTGGAATGATTTCATTTTTGGTAAACTTCTATAAAATGATGACTTACAGATCAAGTTTGAATTTCATGCCGATTGCATTATTCTTGTGTGAGTTACGGCCCCTGGAAATATGGAAAAGCCCCAAAATATCAGTTTTTCCGGAGTTTCTTTGGAAACGCTTCAACAGAATGATTTCAGTTTTGGTAATCTACTATAGAACGATGACTTACAGATCAAGTTTGAGTTTCATGCTGATTGCCTTATTCTTGTGTGAGTTATGGCCCTTGGATATATGGAAAAGTGCCAAAATATCACTTTTCCGGACTTTTTCTGGAAACGCTTCAACGGAATGATTTCATTTTTGGTAACCTACTATAGAACGATGACTTACAGATCAAGTTTCATTTACACTCTGTCCATTCATCCGTCAGTCTGTCAGTCAGTCTGTCGGTCATACTTTAGTTTTCTGGACTTTTTTTGGAAACGCTTCAATGGAATGATTTCATTTTTGGTAACCTACTATAGAACGATGACTTACAGATCAAGTTTCATTTGCGCTCTGTCCATCCGTCAGTCTGTCAGTCAGTCTGTCAGTCATGCTTTAGTTTTCCGGACTTTTTTTGGAAATACTTCAACCGAATGATTTCATTCTTGGTAACCTACTATAGAACAATGACTTACAGTTCAAGTTTGAGTTTCATGCTGATTGCATTATTCTTGGGTGAGTTATGGCCCTTGTAAATACGGAAAAGTGCCAAAATATCAGTTTTCTGGACTTTTTTTTGGAAATGCTTCAACGGAATTCATGCTGATCACATATAGGTTATAACATTTGTATAATTATTAATGCTCATTAGACCGGTAGGGGACATTGTATTGCTTCAGCGATACGTGCGCTCTTGTTCAAGTTTAATTTGTTATGCCCCCGACCTCGAATGAAGATTCAGGGGTATCTAGTGAAGCCCTCCATCCGTCTGTCCATACAGACGTTTTGCATTCTGATTTCAAAGCCATCGCTCTGTTTTGGATCCCTGATAGACCTGCACGAGTGTGTGTGTGTGTGTGTGGGGGGGGGGGGGGGGGTGGACGGATATACACAAGGAACGGGTTCCGTCAAATATTTTCGCCCAGAGTTATGGTCCTTTTTCGACTTAGAAAATTTTTCTCTTTTCGCTCTTTCCACTAAGAAAATTTTTGCTGTCCCACAATACATCAAGACAATGTCGAACTTACATACGGGTGGGGGCAGTGACCCACGCTTTGCGTTGCCCTTGTTTTACTTCGATGGAATATTTCAAGTCAGAGATTACCCTACACGCTAAAAACTAAAGTGTTAAAAACTGCACTTGAAGTGCTGTATTTAACACTTACTAAGTGCTGAACTAGCACTTTGTCCAAGTGTAGATATCCCAGAACTTGACAGGTGTTGACAATAATACCACTTGACAAGTGTAATGTTGCGACACTTAAAAGGAAACAACGCAGATGACGCGGATCAGGCTCGAACTCTCGAGCCTGATCCGCGTCATCTGCGTTGTGTCCTTTTAATTATGTACCCACCAAGCGCAAATCAAATTATGGACGATTCTGGAAGAACCACCAATGCTAGACACATGGGAAGTGCCATCCATTCAAGTTTCAGATGTCTGACGATTGTAATGTCTAAGAGCTTAGAGCATTGCACTTTGAGTGTTAAAATCAAACCCTAAGAGTTAGAATGGGTTTAACACCTTGAAAGTGTCAGTTTTAACACTTTAGTTTTTAGTGTGTAGGAACATTACGATTCTGTTAAGGAGAATAGACGAAGAAGTCTTGAAAAATAAACATTTAACTCCCGATGCACCTTGGCGCCAATGATATATACATCCTTCGAGCCCATTCTCCAACATGAAACACTTTATTCCAGCTGAACAAAAGTATTTAGAAAAGAAGTGTTTTAATCGATTCTGTTCATTGCCCCCGAGACGCATCGGACATTAGACTCGAAGAATGCACACTACATAGCCATCTTCCTTATCTTAACACTTCATTAACTGCTATTGTTCAAAAGCAATTTAAGAAGTCGGGATTAGTTCAGAAACAATTGTTTTCCTAACATTTTTTGGAGATTGCCCATGGACACTGCCCAGTAGATTGAAATCAGACAAATTCCCATCAGTTGAATAGGGTCGATTCCAATATAAAATTGCATGACAACTATTTGTATCCCTCTTGGGTCGCATGCATAAAAGTCAGAGTTGTGCAAAATTATTTACTTTTTACGTTAAATCGAGAAAATAATTAAATTTGAGTTTTAGAAACGCAGTATTTTTGGAATATCCGGATATCAATTCATAAAGTTCACGACAAAGGCTTTCCAATGATGTATGATTTAACCCTTTACCCAACGAATCGCCCGCATCCGTCCGCGTAATATACAAATTCAGCAGCTAAAAATATATTATTTTTCGAAAAATTTCAACAAAACCATATCATGTGACCCCTCTTTGGAACGAGCTCGTCGAGCTCGCTCCGAAGAGGGGTCACATGTTATGGTTTTGTTGAATTTTTCTGGAAAAAATTAAAGAATGATATTTAAAATAAGAAATTTTGAAATCGTCTGCGTTCGGTAAAGGGTTAAATAGCTAGTGTGATATTTTGTACTTGGGTTTCCATTTTGAGTTGAGTACTTTTCTTCCTCTACAGCTCGGTGTAAAATGTTAAAAAAAACAGCTATGGCAATTTTAAATTGAAATATTTGTTGCCGTTATAAAAACCTAGCCGGGCGCCCTTTCAGAACAAGTAAGACTGAACTTTGCAAAACAAAAGGAAAATACAAAATTAATATTTATCTGCTAACCTCCATTTCACTTCCATGATAAAACAAAAAACCCTTAAAAAGACAAACCCTCCCCTGCGATTTCAAATTGTCTTGGGTTACATTCTGACAATGTACCCATTGGCTTAATTCAGGTTTATAAGCTGTGTTATCCGACAGTAATCAAGGGGAAACAAACGAAAATGTAGCCGTAAAAGTAGATAATCATAGTTCAAATTGGACCACATTAAAATGGACATACAACTTTTTAAAAGCGCCACGATAATGTCTCCCCTAACCACTGGTACCAGGAAGGCCTGAAGCATGGGGGGGGGGGGGGGGGGGGGGAGTCTGGGTATGAGTTGAGACTGGGAGTTTACAGTGTATCATAAATTGTAATGTGACACCCAATAGTATTAACATTATATATATATCGTCTCTTGGGAAGAACAAGGTGCCATCTGCAATACTAAAGCATGGGCAGATGGCAACTTGTTCCACTGAAGGGGCGATATATAAAGCTTATGAAATCTCCCCGTCGATATAACTTCTTTGGTGGTTATCAACCAAATTCCGTCATTATACCTGATATGCCCACCCCCCCCCCCCCCCTCCCCTATTGGCATTGGCACACCTAAAATACGTCTGAAACTAATACTCCAGACATTCTCAGTTACAGTTCTCCAAGAGAAAAGTTTTTTTCCACTGGTGCTCTTCTGGCGAAAAAGGGCACGCGCTGCCCCCTCCTCCTCCACATCTTTCCCCTGCCCCGCTTCCCGCACCTGTGCTTGTTACACGAAGGCAGAGATGTATTTTTGATACTCGTTCTACTACGCATCAACACTGATTTACACGGTCACGGTTAGCCGTTGTGCATAAGTATGTGACCTTAAACATCAATAAGTAAATAAACAAATAACAAAACATTTACACACAAATATATAAAAATATTGCCATTGTCTTGAACAAATGGTAACCTTGGCTAAATGTTTTTTTTTTGAATTCGCACTAATTAACGTAATGGGAATGAAGCACTTCAACTGCTCTCTTCTCCCATTGCATACAACGTGTTTTTTGAAATGTTTACATCTCGCAACCTGTGACCTTGCATACATTAAAAGCCAAAATGGCAGTTTCGAAAAAGGCTTATATGAACGTCTCGAGAGGGGAAGCCGCGACGTTAGGATAGCTCAACTACCTCTTCTTCTATTTCGACGAATCTTCACTTATCACTCTGATTCTTAGTTTGTGGTGCATTTTGTATACAATTCTCTTCTTTCTTCTCTCGATCAACCTAATCCTAACGTATTGTCATTATTAATATCTTATCAGGGCCGTGGTGGCGTTGCAGTAACCGGTTCTCGTCAGTTCATCGAAGTTACGCAACATCGAGCCCGGTTGGTCCTTGGATGGGTGACCGTCTGAGCGATCGATTCGGACTCCCGCGTTGTGTCCTTTGGCAAGGCACTTAAACCCGATTGTCCACATGGGTGCACGATGGCGCCGTGTACTAAGGCGTACTGGACGTCGATGGTGCGCATGTCTTCAACCAATCTAACCCAGCCTGTGCTGCAAAGCGGAGTTACGATGTTGGAGAGCTGGCAGCTACTCGTCGTTGCTCGGTGGTTCTCTCCTGGTACTCCGGCTTCCTCCACCAGTAAAACTGTCACCGACACGATATGACCTTGGCTGTTAAAGTGTCGTTAAACCATAATAAATAAATAAATAATTCCCCATCATCCAAAAACTCAGCTTCAAGCCAATCCATCATGCCTCATTACACCAATTCGTCCCCTGAGTGCCAATGTGTTCTGTGTGCACACAGAACACACTGGAACTCAGGGGACGAATTGTTCTCATTGCGTTCAGCGAAAACCGTGAAAGATTTCTAAGTAAACAATTGCCATAATTAATTTCCCATCAGACAAAACTCTGCTCTAAAGCTCTCCACTAGGCCCGGTAACACATATTTTCCTGGTTACATTCGACGAAAAACTGAACACTTCGTTGTAAACAAATTGGTTCCGCCTAGTAGCGCATTAAGGGGAACAACTCTAACTTGGTTCATATCGGCCGAGATCGTCTAGATTTTCGTAATGGGAAATTTTGGGAAAGACTCTCATACCTAATAAATAAACTTCGTTGTGCAAAGGAAATCAGTGACCAGAGGTTGTGCAGTAATTAATAAATAACTACTGGTCTGCTAATCACGTGTGGTGGTCCGGCAATGAAGTGTCCCACCCGGAAAAATTGTGGATTTTCTATTATACTTTTTTTTTTTGGGGGGGGGGGGGTGCTAATAACCGATGGGGGAACGCGGAGGCCGACTTACCAGATTCGACCCCCATCAGTGGTAACTGCGTTGTGTCCTTGGGTAAGGCTCTTAATCCGGATTGTCCACGAGGGTGCACGGTGACCCTGTCTGGTAAGGCGTAATGCACGTCAATGTTGCACCTGTCTTCGAGCAATGCTAACCCTGCTTGTGCGGAATTACTACGGAAGTGAGTCTAACAGTTGTTCGCTGTCACTGGGTGGTTCTCTCCGGGTGCTCCGGCTTCCTCCAGTCGCAAAACTAACCGACACGTGGTGGCCCTGACTTTCCAAAGTGTCGTTAAACACCAGTAAATAAATAAATAATCGATGGAGGTCCGTGGATAAAAATATCAAATCATGCAATTCCTACCATTATTAAAACCAGTTAAATTTGATCAGTCCGATATCAATATACAGGGGTGTGTGTGTGGGGGGGGGGGGGGGGGGTGATAAAATAATAACTGCTGGCTGCAGACTGCAGTTATTATTTAATCATCAATGCCCTGTGTTTTGGCCTCTTACAATAAGACAAAAATGGGACGCAATTATGCCTTGGTGCGACAAATCGGATCTTACGAGTTCAAAGGGTTAAGGTATATGTTAGCGTAGATCCCTAAAGATACAATTAATCTTCTGTATAGTTTATTGAACACTTTTTACTTCACACAATTTAGAAGTTTTGCGAATCTTCTGACGTTTGAAAATTACTTAGTTCGAAAGGGCATTTATACCATTATTACCTATTTTGCTGTATATAAAAAGCCTATGACATAAATTTTAGCTTTACACACCAACCGTGGTGAACACGCCAGCAATGGGATTTCAGTAGTTAAAATTTACACCTACAGTGGAACTACATCCAAGTTGACCTTTGGTGACCTCGCCTTGAATGCAAACTTGTCTATATTTATCACTCATCGACTCATGAAGAATGGAATGAAACCGGCAATTATTTATTAATTTTTTTAAATAAGTTTACTTCATAATATACCAGAATTAACAAACACACACTGTCTCATGTTAATAAACCATCCATAACTCGAAATAGTATGTCATTGTGTTATTAAATTGAAAATGAAAATGGTCCTCAAATTTGCGTATTTCGTTTTCTATTTCGTTTCGGCGATAAAATTGCCAACGGAAACACCGCCCACCGGTGCCAATGTAAGCAAAAACAGATTCGCACGTGTGGATATTGATATATTTAACATTTAAACTCTTATTAAACTGACGATCATGGTATAAATAAAATATATCCAAAGTAGGTTGGTGAACCAAATGTTCACCACTCGTGGTGAAGTGGTGTTAACCGCGCGCCAAAGGCTCGCGGTTAACACCACTTTGTCACTTGTGGTGAACGTTTGGTACACCAAGCTACTACGGGTATATTCTATATATCTGTTGCAGATGTATACGAACTTTTACATTTAACGTAACAATCCAGCCGCAGCGTGTGCAGGACCGTATTTTAAGTTTCAAATTATGATGTTATAATTTGGTACAATATATTATGGACTTGGCAGTAAGCTTTTGTTTTTCTTTTTACCATCGGCGAAGCAGGTCTAGTAACCGCTCGACTCCGTCCGTCAGTCCGTCCGTCAGTCCGTCAGTCCGTCCGTCAGTCCGTCCGTCCGTCCGTCCGTCCGTCCGTCCGTCCGAAACACTTTTTCCGTCAAAGTTTTCTTGGCTTCTATGAAAGGGAATGATTTTATATTTGGTCTGCTGCTTCATAATCATGAGTTGTATCGTGTAAGCAATTTTCAGATCTGCCGTGCAGCCACTTCCTGTTTGCCGATACTTTGAAATTTTACTGTACCCACTGAACATTGAAATTTTCCGTCAAGGTTTTCTCAGCTTCTATGCAAGGGATTGATTTTATATTTGGTCTGCTGCTTCATAATGATGAGTTGTATCGTGTAAGTAATTTTCAGATCTGCTGTGCAGCCACTTCCTGTTTGCCGATACTTTGAAGTTTTACTGTACCCACTGAACATTGAAATTTTCCGTCAAGCTTTCTCAGCTTCTATGGAAGGGATTGATTTTATATTTGGTCTGCTGCTTCATAATGATGAGTTGTATCGTGTAAGTAATTTTCAGATCTGCTGTGCAGCCACTTCCTGTTTGCCGATACTTTGAAGTTTTACTGTACCCACTGAACATTGAAATTTTTCGTCAAACTTTTCTCGGCTTCTATGCAAGGGATTGATTTTATATTTCATCTGGAGCCTGATAATGATCAATTGTATCGTGTATGCTATTTTCAGATCTGCCGTGCAGCCACTTCCTGTTTGCCGATTCAATTGCATGCAGCGACGCAGGTCCAGACCCGGTATTGGTCTTGGCTTGTTTTTTATTAGGGTTTAACGAACACATTAACAGCCAGGGTCGTATCATGTCGGTGACAGTTTTACAGGTGGAAGAAGCCGAAGTACCCGGAAAGAACCACCGAGCAACGACGAGCAGCTGTCAGCTCTCCAACATCGTAACTCTGCACTCTGCACCGCGGCACAGGTAGGGTTAGATTAGTTGAAGACATGCGTACCATCGACATACAGTACGCCTTAGTACACAGCGTCATCGTGCCCCCATGCAGGCAATCGGGGTTAAGTGCCTTACCCAAGGACACAACGCGGGAGCACGAATCAGTCCCTGAAATGGTCACCCATCCAACTACTAACCGCGCTCGACGTTGCTTAACTTCGGTGACTTGACGAGAACTTGTTACCGCGACGCCACCGCGCCCCCGGCAGTAAGCTTACAAGCGTATGTATAACAGAATGGCATAAACAGAATTACATAAACCAAATTACACCAAGATGGAGGTTGAAAACGGAAGAGGTTCTGTCATCTCCCGCCTTCTAAGAGTTAATATTAAATATTTCCGTCATGCCTATTTCGTCTAGAAAGTTAGAGTTTGTTTGTTGGTCAACCATTAAATTATGAATATTTTCATAATTTGCGTTCAAACTGCGCCAGTTTTAGTTGAGTGGAGAGGGGACCTTCTTTTTGCTAGAATGTCGTTCTTTAAATTGCTGGAGGGTAAAGTACCTAAACCAGGGTCAGAAATACTAAATGGGAGGGCCGAGTCGTCTTCGTCCGCAGAAATGACATTGAATGTTGCCCCGAAGTCAAAAGCGCTATTGGTTTGGATCACACCGAGTGATATTGTATTAGCCATATTTTCATGAAGTGAGGAGACAAAACTAATGGTCCGGATATTCTGTAATCAATACAATTGGGTTCAGTACTTGTGCACTGAATTAGCATTACGAGAAAGTTAGGGAAGGTGGAGATAATATTAACTTTGACGTAAAAAAACCCCAAAAAACAGAATATATATATATACAACATAATATGAACTTCAGCAAATATTTTATATAACTTCGTCAATTTGCCGTCATGCTCGGAAGTTTACTTCCTTCAAAGCGGCTTTCATTATTGACTAATTCTTATTCCGTTACGTTAAGTGCCGTACCAATGTGTATCGCGTCATGGGATATGTCCATAATTTACAATTAAAAACAGTGAACAACGTGTAATGCGGAAAATATCTTTACTTGTTGCCACCCAAGGAAGATATGCATCGGCGACGTTACAGACGGGTTCGTGACTAGAAGCTAGGCGGTCATTTGCCAAATAATAAATCGATCTGTAAGACGTACGCGTATCTCGATCAATTTCATAATTCCCATTCAACAATTAGGATCAGCGTGACGCTAAATTTTACGTCCCCATGACGCGATACATATACAGAACCACACTTATGTTTGAATGGGTTAACGATTACTGGACTCGAGCGAGTGGTTATCCCAACGCCACACGCTCGAGTCCAGTAATCGTTAACCCATTCAAACATAAGTGTGGTTCTGTATTTATTACACACCCAACCATGAAAAAGAATTCACTGTAATTAATCGCTAATTTAATTAAATAGTCGACAATTCGAACGGTTGAAAGAATTTTAGAGAGAAACGGGCAATTTTGTCAGAGAACCAGTCTTAAGTCTTTGACCTTGCCACCTGTAGATCGCTGTTGATTCATTTTATTCGCAAAAAATGTCGATCCGAACACTCAAAACTCAAAAGATTGCGTTCAGCATATCAGACGTCACAAATTATGAGGTCTCAAATGTGTTTTCAAAATTGTGTGTGCAGGCATCATTATATCTGGAGAGTGGAAAATGTACAAGGATTTTAATTTGAATACGGTGCGAACTGGCCGCTCTGTTTAAATTTCGTGCTTTTTAAACTGAAACTAAAAATATAAGTTTGAATTCGGCTTGATGATACATGCACTACTGCCACAAGGCTATCGCATGTGGACATCGCCATTTCTGTTCTACACTGTAACAAACGTACACACTGGACGAGAAAAGACATTTTGTGCAATAATTAACCTTCTGGGGCATTCATTCGATCGTTTGGGGGAACTGAGCCTGAGGCAGTTTGAGATTCCATCCTGACTCTGACTCTGAGGGAACTCTGAAGTCTTGGTAAGTTTGCACTTTATTTTTCAACATTATAAAGTTTCTGACTTGAAATTTAGCCTTCTTTTTATTTTACCTCAAGTCTTGATAACCTTTGTTTGAAATGGGCTGTACTTACAAATAAAAGCTTTAAGTTGTTCACATAATACTACAGATATACAAAGGGAGAAATATATTGCATGATAACTGCAAGAAAATGTCATGTCGTGTCTCCACAAGTAATTTAGTAATTTAGTCTGTACACCTTTTTTACACCCCCGCCCCCCATCTATAACCTGACAGCATTTTCTCGAAACCTCACGAAATGAGTATCCAACAGTCTTAGTCAGAGGCTGGAAGAGAAATAAGGCGGGGGGGGGGGGGGGGGGTGTTCTCACCTGTAAGCTCCAACTGATTTTAGTTGATAATATTTTCAAAGATTGATTATTGTTTACATTATTACTGTACTTCACTAGTTTATTATCTGAACGGTTCTGTCAATATTTTTTTCTTGGTATCTGGTTCAAAACAAAATAATTTTTTATGTGTCTGCTCCAATATCTTGTCAGTCTTAAATTTGGAATTTGGTATTCTGAATTTGCATTCAGTAAGTAGTTTTAAAGAGGACTGATAGAATGTGGCTAAAATGATGGGCTTTTGGAGAACATTTTCTTGGGGATGGGGGCTGACCAATCAAACTGCCCTGAACTTTTGTTTCAAAATCAAAATGTAGGCCCTTGCCTCGAATTTGCCTATGAAAATGCTCTTCCCACTGCCCTGATATTTGCCAAAATTATAAAAATACCCCCTCCCTCTGAACAATTTGTTCTGAAAATACCCGTCCCTTTCAATGAAAACTGCAAAATTAACTGCTTATTGGTGAGGGGTTAGAGTGCCTCAACCCCCTCCCCATCTCATACACTCATGTAGCTAAGTCTCATAAGTGGCATTCGATTTAAGTTTTGTTGCTGAGAATTAAAGCAAAATAATAAATATCCTTGTATAAAACAGAAATACTAGCAACAATCCTAAATTAGTCATTTAAAAATACACATCACTCTGTGTCTGGAAAATATTGTCATAATGTCTATGTTTTAAAAATTCTAATAATTATTTTTGAATTTCATGGAAGTCATCTCATAAAATTGACAATATATTGCATTCATCAGACCACATATATTTACCACCCCTCCCCTCTTCATGGTCTCATTCCCACCCTACTCGAGACTTTTCAGAGTTTCTGTAATGGGTAGCTGGTAACAATTTTTAATTTCCCCAGTAGAAACTCCAGAAAGTCATATTTTAGCAATACTATATCCCCCCCAAAAAGCCCTTCCCCCCTGCCCCCACAAAAAAAATAAAATAAAATAAACCAGTTGCCCCAACACTCACTAGCACGTAAAAAACATTGGTTCCACAAATGTAAAATACAGAGTTTTTCTTATAAAACCAGGCTTTTCATTCTTCCGAATTTATTTTCTTTATTCAGCTTGTGTGGGGCGGGGGGGGGGGGGGGTGGTCATCTAGTAAGGGTGGAATTGGAGATAGTTAATTAGTAACTGCATGTACTAGCTGTCAACCATCTCCAGGCGCTGTCGGCGTGTCGTCGCCTGTTTTTCCGCTTCATGGTAACCAGTATTCATGATTCATTTAGTCTTGCTTCCTGAGAACTACTTCAACTTAACATGCTTTTCAAAGTATGTTTGCGTTGGCAAACGTGCTGCTTCATTGCCAAAGTGTGAATCGAATGATTACAGTTACACAATAGGCCTCGTGTCGACTCGCCGGCAGCACGCAGCGGTGAGGGCAACATTGTAACAAAGTTTTATAGGAACTGTACTAGTGGCTGGCTGCAATATCGAACCCAATTGGACTTTTTTTGCACTAAAATTAATTAAGTTTTCCTCGATTTTCAATCACGAAAGCAAAGGTTGAGTTTCACTGTCCAATTTCTTGGCAGAGATCATGTGTCTTTCATGACTTTCAACAGTTTTAGCATAGTTGTGCATCAAACATTTTGTAATGAGAATCGGTAATTCCGACAGATAAATATAGCCGATGGTTCTCATTGGTTATATTCCACTGAACGCTGCAAACTATAAGAACCAGTCTAACGAGAGAACTTGTGCAAGCGAAGGGTACTTTTTATCGGATTGCACTAGAGCTTTCTGGTTAAAATTACCGCATGCCCCTAAAATCCATGTGATCGTGACAAATACAGTTACGGGTGTGTAATAAACATTGGTACGGCACTTAACGTAACGGAATAAGAATTAGTCAATAATGAAAGCCGCTTTGAAGGAAGTAAACTTCCGAGCATGACGGCAAATTGACGAAGCAACATAATATGAATATAAACAAAATTTACGAAGTTTGGTGGTACTTCGATTGGCAATGTGCAGCACAATATTGTAAAAACGTACAACCTTTATTTTCAATAATACCAGGCTTATTGTGAATATTGCATAGGGACCAAGTACAAATGCAATACGTGGACGTGGACTGTAACCAAATCAAATTACAAACGGAGCGGAGCTATCACTCAAAGTGTCGCTTTCAAATTCTGTATATATGGACAAAAACACATAAAATGTTTCAGTTTCTGTACATACGGACAAAAGTACATACAGTGATATTTCAGACAATGGACCCCCGGATTTAACAGAGCTTGTTATGCTTTGCAACAAATTTTCAATTATTGCTAAGGTGGAATCTCCACTCCGTGGGCGATCCAGTAACAATACGTTCCGTAGACGTTGGATGGGAAATGAGTAGCAGACGCGAAATGCAGTAACGTTTTCGTTCCCTGCAATGTTAGCTTCCACCTCGAGGTGCTGAATAAGTAATAGGAAATTGCGCTTGAGGATATGCGTCATGCTGCCCTCTATGGCATCAGTTGTCCAAAAGATGATATAATGTTTTGGGGATAACCATGTTGTATTTGATTGTTTGGGGCCGTAAACGATGGTTTTACTGTCGCAAATTGAGTTTTGCCGGCGACGCGTTAGTTATCCCCATTCTAATATAATTCGGCTGAAACGGTGATAGTATTTGATCTCCCAACTATAAAACGACGCCGTGTTGCAGACAACAATTTAAATCTAAAAATACAGTCTTCGTGACGTCATTTGGGAGTTCAGAACCAAATCACGAAATATATTTTACGCTGCCACAATACAAATAGTTCCAAACGTTTCAGTCATTTTATCACCAATAACAAAATATATTTATATTTTACTGACAACATTTATCATGTTTAAATGTTTGTGACAATCTGAATACAAAATACGCCGGCTGCTTTCCCTGTTCAAAGTTTAGAGTTCACCTTGTGATGTTTCAGTCGGAGGCGGAAAGCACTCGAGGATTTACCATTAGAGTTAAAAATTTTGAGATCTTTGATTGGAAGCCCTTGTTTAACCGTAATAATTACTTATGGTTACAGAACAGTTGTTCATTCGAAACTGTTTCTGGGAAGTGCTGTCTTGTGGAATTGGGCTACTGCTATTGACACAATTGTTGCAGAACGAATAGGTCAGCTCTCTCAATGGTGAACGCGTTTCTGAAGCTGTGCATGTGGTGCCACGAACGCAGGTAACAAATTCGAAAATGAAAGGACCGTTTGCACTTGAAGCCGATGTTATAACATCGCAAGCGGATCTGTCAGAAATATTTGCCTTGAACAATTAAAATTATTATTGGTTTTCTATTTCGCACATTGCATCCATAAATTCTTCTCCGTGCGAAAAATTGCTATATAAATTATATTATAATATCACTGACTGGTTCCACACAGTTGCAGTTAAGCCTGTCGAAATCAGTTTTTTTCAACTAGGGCTGTCACGATTAATCGATTAATCGACTGTTGATCGGTCACGGCGAAATCGATTAGTATTTTTCGTTGTCGAATAATCGGTAAATTGTATCCCGTTTTAGACGTTTAATAATTAATAGAAAATTTGATAAAAAAACTATTGTTTCTAAAGGTAAAGAGTTAAGAACATGGAAGTTAAACGCTCAAGAAGCTGTTGGAAGCAATTATCTTTCAGGTACATTCATCAAAGCTTTGATGTTCTGAACTTTTGAACCGTCAGTGTAATAATCAAGACCGGTCGGCAGTTGCGAACTTCGCAACTGCCGACCGGTCTTGATTGTTACACTGACGGTTCAAAAGTTCAGAACATCAAAGCTTTGAATGTACCCCAAAAAAGGATCGTCTTCGTTGTTTCCTTGAGGTAGGTCAACTGACTTAAACTTCATTTTTATCGACTTCAAAGAGTGTGGGGGGGGGGGGGGATTTAGGTACGATTAATCGATTATCATCGATTATTTGCGACGATTAATCGATTCCTAAATTAAAAAAATCGTGACAGCCCTATTTGCAACACTCATTTCATTACTCAGCAGTGGGGGGCGCGGTAGCTCAGTTGGTAGAGGTGCAGGCTGCAAGCCGAGAGGTCCTCGGTTCGAATCCCACCTGCGGCAATCGCGTTGTGTCCTTGGGTAAGACACTTCACCCCCATTGCCCACGTGGGGCACGGTGACGTTGTGTACTAAGGCGTACTGCACGTCGATGGTACACGTGTCTTCAACCAATGCTAACCCTGCTTGTGTGGAGTTGGTATGTTGGGGAGCTGACAGTTGCTCGCCGTTGCTCGGTGGTTCTCTCCGGGTACTCCGGCTTCCTCCACCCGTAAAACTGTCACGGTTAGCCATTGTGCAGAAATATGTGACCTTAAACACCAATAGATAAATATTACTCAGCAGTCTCTGCCAAACAGGCTCTGTTTTACTGGTAAAATAGGACCCAGTCACCCACCAATGCTTGGGAGGTGCAAACCCTCTCTAAAATTGGCAACACGGCGTATTAACACTCACCCCTGGTCTTGAGTTGATACTCATGTTGTGGTCATGATTAGCCATTGTGCAAAAATATGTGACCTTAAACACCAATAAATAAATAAATAGTCTCTGCCAAACCTCTTCCACATTAATATTAAACTTTCCAACTTCATCCATATTAGTTACAGTTAATTACAAGAAAGATAGAAAACGTTGTTTTACAGCAAGTCAACGCGTTCACAGCGTTTGTTTACCTCGGATACGGTAGTCAATGACTCCAAATGGAACGAAAATAGATCGCCAACGAATACATCTTGACTTTCCTGAAATAGTTTTTGAAAACACAAAATTTTCGTCCGGTTCCGCCGATTTTACTGTCACAAATTTTATTGATTAACCAATCAAATTTCGAGATTTATAGTAATTGTATTAGAATTCAGTTTTTAATGTTCAAAAACTACAAAGCGTTCTTCATAATATCAGACTGACAGCAAAGAAAGTAATTACAATTATTATTTTGCATAGATCTCTTGTAACGCCGAAAACAGGCGAACACCCACCCCAATACAACACCCAAACACTCGGACTGCACCTTAACTGGAGTAAATTGAGGCAGGCTCATCAAGGAGATATATCTAAAATGTTAGGATGATTCATGATGATTCGTAATGGAAACACGGTTGTCCTATCCGTGTGTCAGCCCGTGTCGCACGCTCACTGTGTAGTTTAACTGGGTGCAATACAATTGTTATTAAATCATTTTAACTTTTTAACCCTTGTCACTACAGTTCAGATTTATTTGCAGAAACAATCCGATCAAATAATCACCGATAATATCGATAATTACTTTTATTATACGCTAAACGATAGATTATCGAAGAAATTGCGGAAAGATAGAAATCGTATCCCCCACTGTGGAGATATTGAAATTTTCACTTTCACGGTATCAATCAAAATCACGACTTTCAAAGCCTCACTTCAAGTGGAATACGAGAAATTATCACTGGAAATGATCAAATTGTTCTAAAAATGTATAATGAAAAGTAAATCTAGTGTTTTTGAGTGGATACCGATCATTTCCAGCAATAATTCAACGCGTATTCACCATGAATTGATGCATGGAAACCGCTAGTCCAAACATGGCATGAGAGTCCATAATACAAGTTTTTGGTTTGGTACGTCCTTTCAAATGACGTACCAAACCAAAAACGTATATGTATTACAGACTTTCAGGCCATGTTTGGACTAGAAACCCGCCTGCTGAATCAGATTGCAAGACGCTATCTGTTCCGAAGGAGGGGCGAGGGGGGAGGGGGCGGCTGTGGCGTTGCGGTAACCGGTTCTCGTCAGATCACCGAAGTTAAGCAACGTCGAGCCCGGTTAATCAGTGGATGGGTGACCGTCTGAGCGATCAATTCGGACTCCCGCGTTGTGTCCTTGGGCAAGGCACTTAACCCCGATTGTCCACATGGAGGCGCGATGACGCCGTGTACTAAGGGGTACTGCCCGTCGATGGTACGCATGTCTTCAACCAATCTAGCCCTGCCTGTGCTGCTTCTCTCAGGGTACACCGGCTTACTCCACCCGTAAAACTGTCACGGTCATGATTAGCCATTGTGCATAACTATATGACCATAAACACCAATAAATAAATAAATATAAAAGATCGGTCCCGAGGATCAATTAAATCACTTCTGCATTTCAATGATTCAATGCGCTGTTTACTTTCATGCATCAATTCCAGGTTGGCAACGTGTGGAATGATCAGAGTCTTATGAAACCCGCTGGTCCAAACATGGCCTGAAAGTCTGTAAAATAAATTTTTGGTTTGGTACGTCCTTTCAAAGGACGTACCAAACCAAAAACTTATATTACGGACTTTCAGGCCATGTTTAGACCAGAAACCCGCCAGCTGAATCAGATTGCAAGACGCCATCTGTTCCGAGTATCAATCAAATCACTTCCGCGTCTCAATGATTCAATGCGCTATTTACGTTCATGCATCAGTTCAAGGTTGAAACGAGTGGAATTATCAGATTCTTATAAAAAGTATATAATAAAAAGAAAATCTAATGTTTTTGAGTGGATACAGAAAATTATCTCACTTGTGACTGAGATAAATGGAGCGCTCGCGAAAAATAAACATTTGTCTCAGTCACTCATTAGATAATTTTCGATATCCACTCAAAAAACACTAGATATCCTCTATATATTGCAACGAGTAATTTTTCCCCCTTGATTCTTTATTACTTTTATTTTATTGTTAACAGCAATGGCCACTCAAGTTGTCCACCTGCACCGGTACTGCAACAAAAGTGAGAACGCAAACGCGCGGCCAAACAATGTGCATCGCGCGAAACAAAACGGTAACAATTTGTTATCGTTTTATTTCACGCGACACACATCACTCGACCTCGCGCTCAAGCTCCCACTCCCACAACAAGACCAGTGCAAGTAGAGAACTATAGTGGTGGAAAAGTAGCTAGCTTTCATGCTTACATTATATATTTTCCATTACCAAATTTGCATTTTATTATAAAGAGAACTGACGGACGGAGCACAGCGGTAATCGTCTTGAGCATTTGAAGAATTTTATACAGACAGACAGTTGCAGGGAATAGAATATTTGATAACTGAGATCAGTGTGCGTGTCCCTTTGCAGGCACAATATTGATGAGAACAAGTTTGCCAGAGAGAAATTAAAAAAAAAAACGAAAAAAAAAAAAAAAAAATAAATAAATAAAAACAAAACATCTTTCACAAATCCATCACAACAGATAAAGATCAACTGTGGTATTAACTGGTTTTTAACCCTTTGAACCCTCGAGGCCATTTTTCCGTCCGAGTCACAAGCTACGTCATAAAGTAATTAAGTGGGGTGGTGTGGACCAATCAAAATTTTCAACGTGCAGCCCACGTTGAAACTATTAAAATGTTGGTCTTACCCCAAATAATGAATATGTACTCTTCCAATTGCTTCCATTGAACTTACATGGAAGATACCATCAGTTTTCAAAGGGTTTATCTCCGATTTGGGGAGGGGGGTGGGTGGTGGCGGGGAGGGGTGCGTGACATCCGTTACCCATTCCCAACTCCCTACCCGACACCCGTTATCAACCGAATAATCG
This sequence comes from Pictodentalium vernedei, assembly GCA_031216915.1. Taxonomy (NCBI): domain Eukaryota; kingdom Metazoa; phylum Mollusca; class Scaphopoda; order Dentaliida; family Dentaliidae; genus Pictodentalium; species Pictodentalium vernedei. The sequence goes on along the minus strand of CM062289.1, from coordinate 441,114,581 downwards.
GTTGATAACGAATGTCAAACAAGGAACTGGGAACAAGCAACGGCCGTCGCATCAGTCAAGTTCAGATATACATTATTTGTGCAACTTAAAGCATCTGTTTCATCTTCTTATTTGTACACACCCGTGCATGTCATCAAGTGAGGTACAATGAAGTACAGCTAGGAAGAAGTAAAAAATTCGTAGTAATGTATAATAAGTAAACATAAGCAGGGCTGGCATTTTCGGGAGAGCGATTTATTCGCTCGCCTAAAAAATATTAAGAATGGCGAAAATTAGCACCTCTGACCTTAGAAAATAATGATCACCATAACAGCCCATTCCTAAAACTTACATCTTTTAAAATCTCTATGTTAGTGGTATCTGTAAGACGGCAACACTGTCGCTCTCACACCTCCGGGCCTTGACGAGGCCCGGACGTGTTGGAGGAGCAGTGTAGCCGTCTCACAAAGACTACATTGTTAGCAGCACCAAATAAGATGAACAGAATTCATTAATGGTAAAACTTTATGTTGCCATTCGCTGCTTTAAGGAGAGCTTGGCCATGCGAGGGGAGCGACGTTTTGCCCTCCTGCATTTTTAAGAATGCCAGGCCTGCATGAGGTTTATAATTAGGAATCGGGTTTAAGTCATGTACTTCGACCGGTAACACACACCCATACCTGTAACAAGCCAGGTGCAGATATGTCAAAGTACAATTCTGACGAAGCTAAATAGCCAAATTAGTGCAAAATAATAAACCGGGAATAGCATTCCTACTAATCAAACTTTGGAACAAGTATTGACAGCCTGTTTTTGGCAGTAGCAGGTTATAAGATTCACCAGGTTAAATGCAGTTGGAAACAGCTGAAGCAGTCAAACAGTGTATAAAAAGACATGTGTAGTGTAGGATACATGCAGTTATAATCACTTCAAAGGGCAAGTTCGATAGTATCGAATCCAGTGCCTCCAAAACAAAACAATTGGGGCGTGTAGTGAGTACATTAAGTTCTCCAGATGAAATCCAATTGTACTCAATTTCAGTTGCACTGAACTTGAACTACAATTAGGTCGAGCAGTTGTAGTATTGTTTTAGAAGTAAGAATAGGGTTCAACATGTGGACCACGACTGGCGTCATCCACCCACATGTGCAACAAGACAGATGCATATGTTTGTCACCGAGCGAAATACAGTTCTACTGTACTGTGGAGTCGAATTAACCAAAAATGATGAACAATGAAGTATATTTTTTGGAATCAGTCTTGGAGACAATTTTGTGAAAACATCCTGAATGCAGAAGAAACTGGTGTCAGTTATTTTGGTTGTGCTATTCAGACTGATTTATGTATTCAGCCTACCTCTGTACTCCAATTGGGGACACACATCAACACTTGCAGCGCTGACAGATATGGGTGTGTTTCACCAAGTAAAGTACGGTTGTGTTCAGATTCCCCAGATGAAACTTAGTTTGTAGAGTAGTGCCCAATTACATAACCATTGTAATATTATTATTATATTTTTACTATTTGGATTAGACCTGAGTGGTTATGTCGACTTATCTCAGTAATATGATCACTCCCTCCACATACACACTTTCATTTCAGTTTCGCCACACCTAATGGTGATCAGTTATGCATAAGAACATTTTTCTGACAAGGATAGTTTCATATCGAGTAATGTTGACCACACTTAATCGAATGGTATACTCTTATATGATTGACCGGCTGGCGGATCCGTTTCAGGACGACTAGGAACGCCCATGGGAAGGATAATTTCTAGCTGGACGCGGAAGTGGAATTTCTGGTTGGATACGGACTGCACAGGCGTGAACTCCACACACGCCGACTCCACGGACGCGGACTCAACGAATGCCGAGTGTCCGCAGATTGAACGGATGCGGGCTGTACGGACTGAACGTATGCTCTCCCATTTATATAATAGGCTAGCGGACCGGCTCGTTCTAGGACACTGGTCCCCGCCTATGCAACAGAAAATTTCTAGCAAGCTGCGGACTGAACGGGCACACCCCATTTATAAAATGCGTGGCGCAATATTGAATCCGTATGGGTGTATTTTTTTTTTGCAAAGCTGCTAACTTACCCACAGCAAGAGTGTATACTGTTCCATTCTCGTTGGAGATCGCACCAGTGAACAAACGACACGTGTTAGTTTCTGCATCAAAGGTGTAAGAAACACAACTCTTGCCCTCGGTACAAAATGCTGCGCATTCGTTGACAGTCGCCGCAGAAGAACTTTCGACCATGTTTGTGCATCCACCTTCAGCTGCAGATCGTGAGGAGTAGAATACGTTTCTGGTCTCCAATGCAAAGCATGTAAGAATTGTAATACAGTACAGAAAAATCCAAGTGTGAACAAAACCCCGTACCAGACTTATAGAATGATCGGCCATCGTTCTAAAAACTAAACGAAATTCAAGTCGTTACGAGTTGATGTGAAAACATTTGAGATTCTTTTCAACGGAATAACTCGCTGACGTCTATGAGCCCCCCATGGTTAGACACTCGATAATTTCTCTTTGACAACGAAAACCTGTTCTGGAGACACAAGTAACATACTAAATATGTGCACGTGCTCCCTTTGTTTCTAAGTCGACAAGTCTTCTCACTCGTTTTAAAGGTAAAAGAAAATGTCTGGTTTTATTCCTGGATAGGTTTTCCCGAATATTAAGCTCCGTTTGAGAGGAGACAAAAAAAATAAAAACAACCGATCTACCTTCAAACCCTTTCCGTAGCATAAGTTAGAGGAATCAGTTTCAAAATAAGTTTTATGTAGCTTTAACATTTTAATTTTCTTCCTTTCTGAAGGCACCGCTTTCAGGAGTTTTGTTGCCCTGTCCATGGCGGATTTTCAGATCCGTCGGGAAAGCATTAACTCTTAGTCTTAAGTAAGGGGAAAGAAAATACTCCTCCGGCGCCACTTAGCAGAATAGGTATTAAATTATTATTTCAATTTCGAGTGCCAAGACAGAGCTAATGAAACTCGGTCCAGTGAGAGGTCACAAGCTGTGTTTTTTCAAGGAGAAATGAAATTTAATTATTCAAGAAATTGGTGTAGGTAAGAGTGGTCTGTTCGTTGTATTAGGCAAGAGGTTAAGAGTAGAGCTGAAGCGGTTCACCGATTAATCGATTATTCAATAATCAACATCTTGATCGATCCAAAAAGTAATTGATCGATTAATCGTTACTTTTGAACTACTGTATTATATGGGTTAACAAGGAACCCAACTTGCTCCAGAACAGGCAAATATTATCACTCTGACTCACATCAATTATATGAGACAGAGTAAAGCTTGCAAGTTACTTGCTGACATACTTGTTTACTTGCATAATCATCATACAGTATTAGTTGCTGGAAATGGTCATTCTTAACCCTTTACCCATTGCGGGTAGCAGACGATACTTGCAAAATAAATTCATGAATTACTAAAATTTTTCGATTTTTGTCTCAAAAACATAGCTTATGACCCCTCATTGGAACGAGCTCGTTCCAGTGAGGGGTCATAAGTTATGTTTTTGAAACAAAAATTGAAAACATAATAAATTTGAATGGAGAATTTTATATATAGGCCTAGTCGGTTTTGTTTGTTATTTTGGGTAAAGGGTTCATGCTGTAAATCATCAACAATTATTCAGATATCTATTTGGACGAATCGCACAAATCAGCAGACAATATCGCCAATAATAACGACGTGATAAATATATTGCTCCCAGGGATGCGACAGGTATAGTCGTTAAGGGGCTATATAAGTAATGGAATTTGTTTTTTTTTTGAAGTGTCCACCACTCATATTCCTTAAATTCAAATTAAATATACACAAATTATACATTAAAATGAAGGTTGAGATGAAAAGAACACGAAATGCATAGGTAATCAACTCATAGAGTTGAACGCGGGCACCACGGGTTCCTGGAAGTTTGTTACCGTATTCGTACCAGTGCTGATAATAAAATAATATTTCATGAGAACAATTTGTGGCCAACTGTGCTTCACATATCCAAGAATAAAGCTAGGCATTCAAAACACTTTCGAATGCAGTGATAGGACTGCATTTGGGAAAAGTACAACACTATCTGTATTTTTTTATTGAAAATGGATTCCATGTTAAACGGACATGCGCAAATCACTCGATACCACGAATTTCCAGGAGAAACAAAATCAAAAATTCTAAGAAATTTCACCAGGTGTAATGATACCTTGCACTGAATGTGGCAACTTTGCAGTCTCTGTATAATAATATTATGCTGTATTAAGGCGATCTTTCTCATTATTTGTTTTTAGACGGCATTGTTTTTCGATGCTTTCCCGTCCGATGAGGTAGACCGGAAATCGAAAGTAAGATGTATATGTAAAGAAAGCAGTCACTTTGAGAATTTCCCCCATGCAGCTCTGTCGCTGTGTTTTGAAGGCTTTGTTCTTGGATATGTGAAGCACATTTGACCACATGTTGTTCTCGTGAAATATTATTCAATTGTCAGTTCTGGTACGAATACGGTAGCAGACTTTCAGGAACTATTGGTGCCTGCTGTCAACTGTACGAGTTGATTTCATATATTTTTCGTGTTCTCCATCGCATAACCTTCGTTTTAGTGTATAATTTGTGTATATTTAGTTTGAATTTAAGGAATATCAGAGGTGGGAATTTCAAAAAAAACAAAATATAGCTCCTTAATGAACTTTTGTGTTATGTGATTAAAAAGACGCAGACAGTTCCATCACCGGTCGGGGATCGAACTCGGGACCTCACGCATAGAAGTCCAACAGTCTACCACTGAGCCACGCGCTCCCGTTTTATTACAAGAACTTTGGTTGTTCGATTTTGATATATCTTCACTGGTGGAGGAGTGTCCGCTGTGGACAGTGGAAGTAAACTCCATGTGGGATGCCCAAATGGAGGGGTGGCTATGAAATGGCGGAAGTCGTTGGGTAACTCAGTTAAATTTATAAATTGTTCCGATGACAGGTTAGTTGTCCTGTTGTTTTCTAATGGTTATGATTCTCTTTTAATTCTATGTGTATACTTGCCCGTAGATAATCAGTGGCGGCGGAATGATTTTCAAAGTGTGTGTGTGTGTGTGTGTGTGGGGGGGGGGGGGGGGGGGGTGCTGGATCGGGCGATGGATGGTCGTCGGTATGAACATTTTAAATTTCAGGGCCCTAAAATCCCCATTTCCATGCATCTGAGCGGATATTTTGAGATTTTTCAGGAGATGTATTTGAAAGATTTCACACTTTGAGAGCCGTTAAAAAACGTCGGTAAAGCATACAGGTGAAGTCTATTTATCAGCTTTGGTCGTAACGACCAAAGCTGATAAATAGACCTCACCTGTATGCTTTACCAGACGTTTACAGCAATTATACTGTCTGTGGAATAACTTGTCTGGGGTGGATTTGGTACTTGTATATCTGTAATATTACGATCTACTTCAGTTAAACGACTGTATACATTTTAGCGTTTGCTGCCACTTACTGCAAAAATGATCCGAAATCCATCGAAACTGAACCAGTACGAGGGAAACATAGTTGGCGAAAATATAGGGGAGGCTCTGGACCCGCCTCTTGTTTCACCAGTCATTGGTTGTGTAAAAATATATGCATACAAAAAAACATGGCCCGGCAAAAAAGTGAAGGGGCTGAATCGCCCCTCCCCCGAGTGCCGCCGGTACTGATAATGGACGAAACAGAGAGGGATTTTGTTGATTACCTCAGCAATCTATGCAATCATTGAGGATTCAGACACTAATAATATTTGCGTGGTTGGTGACTGGAACGCCTTCGTATCTCGGGAAAATGAACACATGATTGAGCTATACAGATTTTGTGAAGAGTATAAACTAACTATCTCTGACGTGGAGATTTTCGGTAGCGGTTCAGATTCTTCTACATTCGTCAGTGATGCGCGTGACACTACTTCATGGCTAGGCCACTGTGTCAGCAGCAGCCCAGCTCATTCTTCCATTGTATCAATATCCGTGAACCCTTCACTTATCACTTCGGACCAGTTACCACTCATTTTGCATAGATATTGGCCTTTCCACTGTAGCGAATAGAATATCGTCTCCAGTCTCCTCTCCCAAGTATCAAATCGATTGGAGAAACGCCACCGCTGAACAACTTCTTGCCTACCGTAATACAGCACGCACCAAGTTAGGTAATATCCAGTGTATGAGAGAGTTGTCTCTATATTCGTTGGTGGTTGTGGTAATCATGACCACCTCTCTGCTATTGACCAACTCAATGCCAGCATTGTGGAATCGCTGAGAGATACCGCCGCTGATACCATTTAGAAACACGCCCCCACGAAGCACTCTCCGGTAGTGGGATGGAGACAAATTGTTAAGCAGCGCCACATTATTGCTCGTAACTGCTACAAACTTTGGAGAAATAATGGTAGACCTCGCGACTGTCCGATATATGATCTAATGCGAAAGTCGCGTGCCTAATTTAAATACGCCTTTCGGTTTTGTAAGAAAGAAGAAAAACCTCTGCAATCAGACTCTTATGCCAGAAAACTTGAAAATAACGATTACATTAGATTCTGGAAAGCCATATCGCTCGGCAAAATCTCCTAACTCGCAGATACTGTGGAATGGGTCTCGGGTGAATAAGCAATAGCTCAGATGTCGGGGAAACACTTTGAGGGTATTCTAAATTCCGTGCCAACTAGCCAGCATGCGGATGGCATTTTACAAGGCCTACAATCGACCCTAGTTGAAGAATATCTGTACGATGAACCCACAGAAATTTCTAACTGCATTCGGCAGCTCGATTCCGGTAAGGCTGGTGGTCCAGACTCATTATGCGCTGAACATTTGAAACATTGTGATCAGTCTTTGATTCCACTGTTAGTGACACAGGTAAACGCAATTATTACACACGGTTACACCCCACGTGACTAGGGCTGTCACGATTAATCGATTAATCGACTGTTGATCGGTCACGGCGAAATCGATTAGTATTTTTCGTTGTCGAATAATCGGTAAATTGTATCCCGTTTTAGACGTTTAATAATTAAAAGAAAATTTGATGAAAAAATATTGTTTCTAAAGGTAAAGAGTTAAGAACATCGATGTTAAACCCTCAAGAAGCTGTTGGAAGCAATTATCTTTCAGGTACATTCATCAAAGCTTTGATGTTCTAAACTTTTTAACCGTCAGTGTAATAATCAAGACCGGTCGGCAGTTGCGAAGTTCGCAACTGCCGACCGGTCTTGATTGTTACACTGACGGTTCAAAAGTTCAGAACATCAAAGCTTTGAATGTACCTAAAAAAGGATCGTCTTCGTTGTTTCCTTGGGTAGGTCAACTGACTTGAACTTCATTTTTATCGACTTCAAAGAGAGGGAGGGGGAGGGGGCATTTAGGTACGATTAATCGATTATCATCGATTATTTGAGACGATTAATCGATTCCTAAATTAAAAAATCGTGACAGCCCTACACGTGACATGGCAGATGTAGTTTTAATCCCCTTAGTTAAGAATAAGTTACGCAACATATCCGATAAGGATAATTATCGGCCAGTCACATTAGCAACAATATTGTCGAAATTGCCAGAGATAGTAATACTAAATCGCTGTTTAATTAGTTTGAATACAACCGACTGTCAGTTTGTCTTCAAAAGAAAACACTCAACCGACAGTTGTATATTTGCTCTCAAAGAAATTTTACGCTTCAGTGTAGATCATGATACTCCAGTCTATGTGTGCTTCCTGGACGCCAGTAAGGCTTTCGATACAGTTAACCACATCACACTCTTGCGTAAACTGTTATCTCGTGATGTGCCAGTTGCAATCGTGCGTCTGTTGCATCGTTAGTTTAAAATTCAGCAATTTTGTATTCGATGGGGACAGTCTTTCTCCAATAAATTTACAGTAGGTAACGGGATGAGACAAGAGGGGTTGCTTCCTCCGCACCTCTTCAACGTTTACTTGTGTCGAGGTGATAGCTAAAAGTTGCGATTGTTTTTGTTTTTTAGTGTAAATATTTTCGATAATATTTCTGTCTGGGTTAAATGTAAAGCGTAAAGATAGGTATGTGACGGACCCCAAAAACAGATTTGTCAAACTAACGTTAATTCAAGAGCTTCTAAATGAAGTGTGAAATTTAATGTCCATTATGGCGCACTTGTTGAACGCCACATGGGCTATCTGATAACAGATCAGTACTAAGAGAAACAATATTCTCCCCGGTTATCATTATCTGGGTAATTAAAGCCAGTTAAAATCTAATTTTTAGAAACCAGTGCATCACACATGTTCTGGACACACACCCATATTACGCATCTATACTGTCACCGAAATGTCAGAAGAATTTACCTCAAACAAAATTCGCATCTATATCTGTATCCATATCGAATTACAAAGCTCTCGTTAAATCAGAATTAATATGTTTAAACTTTGAGTTCCGACTGTATAAAGAGTGAAGCAGAATTCTGAGAGGCAGTTGGCCTGAGGGCACTCAGAGAAGGTCCCAGTATAGCCTTGGCCGTCGAGGGTCATAGGTACCGAAATTGAAAGTTCGCGCATTGTCGTAGCCCTGTGAGGGTTGTAAGGAACCGATAGTAGTTTGTTAACGATTGCGAACCGTAGTGGCATAGTAACCAAAGAAGTAAAAGCTGTAACGTTGAGGTCTGGAGACCGTATTAAGAGCTTGAGTAAGCGCTGGAATAGCTCGCGAGTTAAAATAGTCTTAGGCGGTGCAAGAATTGATGATGTTGAGAACACTTTGCAGAATATTTTTATGTAAGCTTTGTTAAGTATATATCTGAAGACGAAGACTAACTTAACCCCGTGAGAGCCAGGCAAGGCGCAAAATGATCGTGGACTGCGGTAGACGCCGATCGAATTGTGATTGAACTGTGAGAACGCTGATAGAGTCACACAAGCAGAACATTATATGTATTAAGCCCGAATGACTGTGAAGTTAACCCTGCGAGGAGGAAGCAACGAGAAATGAATAGACACTTTGTACGTATCACAAACCGTGAGAAAATAAAGATGATGTGAGGTTGATCCAGCGGACACAGCTAGCTGTGGGAGACGGCGAGGGCCCTAGAGAATAAACCTTTATCCGCGTAATTAGTGTATTCTTATGGATAAGTTTTGTGAGTAACTTGTTTCATATTATATTTCTTCGTATATGTAAATAAATAATTTTTTCAGTGAATTCTCGTTGATCACCCTATGGCGTTGTAAGCCACAGGCACCTTCAGGAATCCTAAGAGTCCCTAGCGGATAGGGCATTGATAAGGTGGCAAGGTTTACGTTCGAACTAGGGTTCAGTCATTGGCTGTTGGCTGAGCACTGATAAGAACATAAATGTTCCCCCACTATTCGAACATAAATTTAACACCTGTTATTCTGCGACTAAGTCGAGCTAAAGTTGGATGTTCCCCGGGTAATGCTATTATACATCATCTTTGCTACGCTGATGATTTATGCCCGATATCGCCCTCTATTAGTGGTCTTCGGATCTTATTGCGTATCTGTTTAACTGGAAGCAGCTGATCTCGATCTAATTTACAACTCTAAAAATTCGATTTGTATGTCTTTCATTCCTAAATGTTTTTGGAAACTCAATTTCCCGAATGTATATATTAACAATTGCGAGCTAAAATTCGATTCGTAGACCAATACAAGTACATTGGACATACCACTATCCAACATTTTACGTCGACGAGATATCATGTAATAATAGTTTTGAAGGTATAGAAATCCTAACAAGGTAATTCATTGAAGAGGACACTGCCAGCTTTAAAACCATTCTGTCTATTTGTGACTTCACAGGTGTATATAATGACATCTGTCCCAAGGAAGTGAATGTCGATAAACCACAACAAACCATTAACGTAGCATTCCCCTTAAAAATCGCTTCGTCGAAACGCATCAGATGTTAACCGTTGACGACAACCGACCCTCTGCAGTCCTCGAATAAATAGAGGATATCCAGTATTTTGAGTGGATAACGAAAATTATCTCATGAGTGACCGAGACAAATGTTCATTTTCGCTTGCTCGAGAGAAAATGGCCATTTGTCTCGGTCACAAGTGAGATAATTTTCTGTATCCACTCAAAAACACTAGATTTTCTTTTTATTATACGCTATTTATAAGAACCTGATGATTCCACTAGTTTCAACCTTGTATTGATGCATGAAAGTATACAGCGCATTGAATCATTGAAACGCGGAAATGATTTGATTGATACTCGGAACAGATAATGTCTTGCAATCTGATTCAGCTGGCGGGTTTCTAGTCCCAACATGGCCTGAAAGTCCGTAATATAAGGTTTTGGTTTGGTACGTCCTTTAAAAGGACGTACCAAACGAAAAAACTAAGATTACGGACTTCCAGGCCATGTTTGGTCCAGCGGGTTTCATGCATCAATTGAAGGTCAATACTTGTTGAAATATTGCTCGAAATGATTGGTATCTACTCAAAAACACTACATTTTCTTTTCATTGTACGTTTCTGGAACAAATTGATTATTTTCAGGGATAATTTGACTCGTATTCAGCTTGAAGTGATGCTTTGAAAGCCGCCATTTTGATTAATACCGTGTAAGTGAATATTTCTGTATCATCACAGTGGGGAATATGGTTTTTGTCTTTCCGCATTTGCTTCGATAATCTGTCGTTTAGCGTATAATAATTAAGCAAATGTTCTTCAGAAAAAACAACAAAAAGACCGAAAAATCCCCCAGACCCTAATATTGAACAATATAAAAACCACTGTTGCATTTTCAACCGCCCGAAGTACACTTTGAATACCGAATATTATATCTCCGTGCTAATGGACAATAAACACGATGTCAAAAAATCCCGGAAAGTCCTACACAGTGCTGTTAACTAATTAAACCGTACCCACACTTGCAGGTTTATTACGTATGTTACCGGCAAATGTTTTGTCTTCAAAAACATAAAATACATTTTTCATGCAGGAAAGGTTGATAAAATTCATATTCTCCGAACTCTGCTAATAATTTTGATATATATACGATTCGTTGGATTGCCTTTCTGGAATGTTTCCAGTTATCGTAACATTTTTTGTAAAATAAAATTTTCTTCAAGGTGATTGGTTGAGATATAGTAATTTGTATATCAGTGCATATACCTACACTCAATATGGGCCTCATATATATGAGTGAATATCAAATTTCGTCACAAAACTTGTCCTTCGTTCCTGGACAGGCTCTTGTGACATGTGCGATGAAAACGCGTAATTTTCTGGTTTCAGTATACCCCATTCTATCATTCAGACACAATAAGACTATCATTTCAGAAATCTTGAACAGGCTGTGAAAGTCTTAATGGCTGAACTGGGACTGAAAACCCGTGTCCACACGCAAGGTTAAGCATGTTTAAAACACCAGAGCCTGCAAATATCCGTTTTTAAGATTTATTGTTTTAAGCTAGCATGGTGACAAGACAGCGAAGTTCAAGTCAAGCTAAGAAACCTCATTACCAGATGAGACGTTCGACAAGAAATAACACCGTTTTCTGCTGTCCGTTAATCTGGTGTCCCCCCTGTAACAACATTGAAAACATGAACAATAATGCATGATCCCTTTGAGCGATGAAATTAAAACTCCCGCCTAAAACACCTTCGAAAACACCAGACGTCAGACAGAAGAATAAAAATGATATACAACATAAGAAAAAACATCAATTTTGCCGCTAGGTAGGTAGACCCACAGGCGAACAAAACTGGGATGTCTTTAGTATAACGCATGTGTATTAAGCAAAAGATGAATGCCAAGATTTAGCAATATGTTGTTTGAATGTTTCAGGTGTATGTTTGAGATTTCCCTATTTTCGTTTTAGTAAAGGGTGACCTCATTGAATATCATGGCATTCAATGACAAAACTTCACTCGTGTATCAGTTCAATCGTGTAACGGCTCGTACTGTTACACGAGTGACGAGAACTGTTACAGACCTGTGCATGGGTGTCGAAAAACATGTTGTAAAGAAATCTACCAATAGTGTTTTCGGAAAAGCTGTTTGGAAATTATTACCCATGGAAGGGATGGGGTATATTTACAGGAAACAAATCAATTGCTTGTCTTACAGCATCTTACTTGTTGTATTAACTGTATTTTATGATTTCATAATAAATAAGCTATTGAAAGGTTTGCTTTGTTCATTTTTTTACATTTCTTTACACTTCCAGTGTTTGCGTTACAGGATGTACTGGTTTGTTACGTGAAAGACGCGTTTGTGTTCAAATCATCTTTCATGAATATTAAAAGTTTCTGTCCGTCATTTGACCCATAGTTCACATTTACAATCACAACAGTCATATACTTATTGTTTAACGTGTTTAGATTAATCGGCAGGGCCTACAAAGAAATATAGGTGTTTCAGTAACCTGTGTTACACGAGGGATACTTTTTGTTGCACAGACAAATACATTCAGCACTTTTGTAAACGAAATCAATACCACACAATAGGTATGTTAAATTCGGTCTATCTGTTTATGTTGGATGGACTGCTAAATGGGCACTTTTCTGTCTTGTGCACAGCTCTGGAACAGAAAGATGATGACAAAAGTTTGTTAATTGGCATACATTATTGGGTTACAAGAAGGACATTTTATTTGTATTCTGGTTAACCCACTGGATCATTCGCATGTCATTTTTCCCCAATTGCTTATGTTATTTCTGACGCGAAGACAGGTAGCTGTGTGGATCCAACTTAAATTACATTACAACGAGTGCAAATTTTGGGAAAAAGTTGAATGAGAAAACAATATCTGTTAATGTGGTGATGAGTGGCTGAAAAGATGAGTGCCGAAATGAAACTTTTTGATGAGAATGAAGTAGAAGTGGTTGTCAGAGAGCTTTGTGAGAAGGTTTTAGTTAGTATTGAATTGCGGGAGAGAGGTTTAGCAGAGAATATTATGTAAGACGGGGAGCTGGTAGAGCAGAGTGTGAAAGGGATAAGAGATTTGTGATTTAAGAAAAAATGAAAATTTGAGTGATAGCTTGTGCAGTAAGTTTGGAGAAAGTGATATGTTTGACAAGTGTTGGGGAATTCGTTGCAGCCAAGTATGATGGAGGATGGTATGTGGGGACAATAAGGCAGATTGGTGCAGAAAAAAGGGAGGTGGAAATTTCCTTTATTCTACACAAAGAGGACAAATTTCAATGGCCACAAAAAGAAGATATCCTGTGGGTAAAAAATGAGAATATTCTTTCTTCTATCAAGCCACCATTGCCTTCAGCAAAAAGTCAGAGAATGTTTGTTTTAGATTATGCCGACCATCAACTGATTACCAAGCTAATGAACAAATAGTTTTTTCAGTTTAAACATATTTTATTTGCCATAAATTTGCAAAAAGGATTGGAGTACAAGTTATACAACTTATGTTAACTCCTCTAGAGGAGTTAACAAATAGTTCATCAGCAGTCCAGCAATATCGTCGTGTGAGAACCATAAGGTTCTATCTCCCTCTGGAAGATAGAACCTTATGGTTCTCACGCGTCGATATACCGAGTCAAAAAAGAAAGTATAATAGGAACAAAGTGAAGAAATAGCATAAAGAATGAAATATAATAGTTCTAGTGTTGCATGTTTGTGGACAAGAAGTCGTGCAAAGAGTTTAATGACATGTTGTTGTTGTTGTGCATCCAACCTTATACAATTTTGCTACGGATTTCAAAATACGACATGCTACCCTTGGATGTCAAATTGAATGGGTGACCGACGTTTTTTTTTTTTTTTGTTATGTTGTGCTAGAGAGCCTGGGTTATTGAGAAAACACGCTAGTTTTTGTCTTCCGACATTTTAAAAAATGCCAAGGTTAACCGAAAATCAGAGGTTGCGTGCCATTGGTATGCATGAGGCTGGGATACCCCAGATAAGCTCACTACTGAGTGCGGAGTCACTGTGGCCACTATTTACCGTCTCATTGGAAGGTATGGGGCCACTGGATCTACTGCTGACCGACCGCGTTCAGGTCGACCAAGAGTTACGACTCCTGCACAAGGCCGACACATCAGGACGTCTCACTTGCGGGATTGCTTCCTTCCAGCTACAAGGACAGCAGCAAATACTCCTGGTAGAACGAACAATAGAACATGTGCAGAAACTGTCCGCAACAGACTCGCTGAACGCGGCATCCGCGAATGCGTCCATACCACGGACCAATCCTTACCCAACGTCATCGTATCATCAGAATGGAATGGGTACGTCAGCGTGTTCGCATGACTCAGCAGCGTTAGAGCACAGTTCTTTTTAGTGATGAATCACAGGTTTATCTACGGCGCGCTGATGGTAGGGCAAGAGTGTATCGCTGAGGAGGAGAACGGTTTTCTGATGCTTGCGTTCGGTAATGCGACCATTTCGGCGGGTGTAGTGTAATGGTTTGGGCAGGAATTTCCATGCACCATCGACGCAGTTGATCTTCATCGATGGTAATCTGAATGGACAGCGATATAGGGACGAAATTTTAACACTGTTGTTGTCCCGTTGTTCAACGCTAACGTCGGATTGCAGTTATTGAGCATCTTTGGGATCAATTCGACCGTCGGGTACGACTTCATGATCTTCAGATGTTAGGCCGTTTACGTAATGTTCTAAGGTTGGAATGGAACGCAATACCACAGGGTGACATCCAGCGACTTATCAGGTCCATACGCTGTCGATGTCTTGCCAAAAGGCAAACGGTGGACATACACGCTATTGACTGCATGTGTGAACTTTTCATTTCACCCATGTCTGAATTGTGGCTCCTTGACGTGTCTCTGGAAACAGTAAGAACATGAAATAATGCAAATTCATACAGCTAGACTCAAAATATGAATTTACAATAATTTGTTTGGGATTAAAGTCGATAATACTAAAGAAAATTGTTCCTCAAAGTTTATTATACTTTCTTGTGTGACTAAGTATATATTAATTACATCACCAGTCACAGTAACTTGACGAGTGATGTAATTAATATATTACTTCACGAAAGCTAACCATAACACATACCGCAAGTGCGGTCATTTTCATTTGATTTATATTTCGTATTATATTCCTCAACTTCTCTGTTTTATTAGGTCACCACTATCGTCAGCAGAAAACCAAGAATGTCCGTCCTAGATTGACGAACCCACAGCTGAATTATAAGCTAATAAACAAAAAATCATCCGGAGTCAGTATGTGACTGATGACGTAATTAATACATTGCTTTACAAAAGCTATTCATATACATCCCGCAAGTGTGGCCATTTTCTTTCAGTTTTTTATGTTGATATTTTCTCAAGTCTGAAAATTCCCAAAGAGAAAGGCATTGCTGTCCTTTCTGTAACAGACACTATCCCTTGCAGCTGAAACTACTGCCCACCATCTGATGTGCCATTCATAAGCATGTTGAACCATGAATGTAACGACTCCACTATCCATTGTTGTCAGCCTCGGGCAGGGAACTAGAGATAGTTAGGATTAAACAATTATATTTCAAACGACGACAAATCCGTTTCCTTCCTTTAACGCATGTAATAAACATATGGTTAAAACACCATTTATTTTCTCACTGTGCCAAAAAGCACGTGTTTTACATGCTCCGGGTCCTGCTTTTGCCCTAGTGATGAGTTGGTGTGGCACCTATATTATCTTACAGGTGCTTCGATTGGTTAAAATGTTCATGATGTCCCTACTGTTACAAAAAATGTCTTTGTCGTAACGCCAATCTCCTTAGTGTAACTAGTCATTTAAAAAAACAAAATTAGAAAAATCTTACAAACTATTCACTTCATTTCTTGCATTACATGAGACTACAGGGTCAAACTTTTAACAGTGTAGTTCCGGTATTTTTGTGACATGGCTGCTAAATTTCAACGAATTGTTCGATAAACAAAATTCCACTTTTTAAGAAAATTTGACTTTTGAGAAGCATCATTGACGCGATAGAGGGGGGTGGGTGGTCTAAAAGTTATAGTTACGATTTTATCACCATTGTAGGTTGCCTGATTTAAAATATTGGTAACATCTCACTGGTTCTATCGAAATAAAATGCATCTTTTTGTTCTGTTACAGGAAGGACACGCTTTGTTCCTAGTCACCTTTTAAGCCGTCCCGGAGAAAGTTTTACGGGTTTTACAGGTTGTTTTTTTTTATACAATTGTGTTCCTTAAAAAGTTTGTTCTTCGGGAGAGAATAAAAATTGAATTTTTGGACCACTTTATTTTTTCGTTTTTTGTCAGTTGAAAATGTAACGAAATTTGATATTGACTCATATAAGCCAGCATTAATTAACTGGGAGCGCGGTTGCTCATTTGTCAGAGCGTAGGACTTCAAACCATAAAGTTGACGATTCGATCATGATCGGCGTCATCTGCATTGTCTTTCTGCTATTTGTTAAGAACATAAAACATTTGTGCAGTACCGATCTTGGGGGTTGACCGGTGACGTCATCATAAAATAATCTCCAGTAGTGCAAATTGAGTAGCTTGAAACAACTTTCGGAAGTACAGCATCCACATTAATAAAAATACACTTAGATTCAGCGAGAAGAGATTTATACGTTGCATTTGCCATGCTCGTTGTGTTGACATTATTGGTATTGTTTCAGATCGTTTGTACTTTTTCTTTCTTTTGACGTTTCCACCACACAATCTTAGCTTCCGCTGGTCTTTATTCTTGACAGGCCTTTAAATTCTTCCCAACTAACGATGGTAAACGCTGTGCCCAAATAAGAAAATTGCGCCCAAATTATTCGTAGTTTGAAACTCTTTCCACAGTTTTGTAGTGTTTCGGCAAAATATAGTTTGGCCAGGTTTCCCTGATGCTTGCAATATAGCTTAGTGCTTACCTTCGAATCAAACAGTGCAACAAATAAATATTTTTTTTAAAAACCCAGTTCGCCGTAGAAAAGCAATCGGCGTCGACAGTGTCGTATACGACACTGTCAACGCCGATTGCTTTTCTGTGGCGAATACCATATGATCATGTACTTAAAGCTTGATATCTATTTTATTCATGTTTGTGGCATTTCGCAGTAAACGTCATGAGTAATTTACATTCAAATAGACCTTTGACTTGACACTGGGAAATTAAGAAGCCTTCTCGAGTTAGTCGAGTAAACAACTTACGTCAAAGGGTGGTGGAAGGGAACCAGTGATAATGGTGAAGGCCTATAACAAGGGGTTGTAAACTAGCATTTTAAGACGGGGACCGAAAACCTAAAACAGACGCCAAGAAGAAGGAAATACCGGTGCCTTTTCTCCAACCACGCAGGCCACATCCATATTTGCCGTTGTGCCCAAATTAGACTGATCTAAAGGTCTGATCGAGAAAAAGCATTTATGGATGTACCGAAGGTTGTTGGGTTGAAATCTAAATGTTGGGCTTTAACTGTTTCAGACCAATTAAAATTCGATTTTATTATGCTGAAGCGTTGAATGGGCTCATGTCTCTTGTCACCTATGTTTTAGCCTTCTCAGTGCTGTAGTTGCAAACTGTGAAGTTTGAATGGAGGGATATTTCGTTACAGTAGAATGCCACTACTGTGATCGCAAATGTGGATAAAATATTTTGATCAGATTGTCACCCCGTCGAAGTTATCTGTCCGCCTTTCCCCCACCCGCCTTCAAGTTACAACATATCTTAGCAAAATACCGCACAGCTGTGAATGAGTTAATTGTTGAGCGTAATATCCTGTTCCAGATTAAGAACTGAACCTCTTATTTTGGCTTTCCTAATAGAATAGATAGATTACTATTTCATGCTATACTATTAACGCCCAAAGCTTTTCCCAGCACTGTGTCCCAATACTTCATTTTGCTAGATAAAAGAGACAACTCAAGGCATATATTGACCTGTTCCTATCACAATTTCATCACATTTTGTCTGGCGCTTTTTTTTCGACAATAAAACTCATGCTTTAAAGACAAATTCCCTTCAATAACTTTCATTGTTTCATGTCTGCCAGCGCTGATCAATAAAAAATAGTGAACCTGAATTTATGAAGATACGCTTTTAGGGGAACAAAAGGTGTAACCGCAGATACTCAGGGTATGTGGTTTTGGAAAGTGTATGTTATTTGTTTCGTAGAATGTATTTTAAACATTTAATACTAGGAAGTCATCTGAATAGCGTTTTCTCTGCCAGCAGTTGTTATAACACGATGTCCAATGACAGAAATAACTTGTATGATAACAGCAACAGAAAAATAATGACACATCCTATGTTGTGAAATTTTTTAAAATCGTTAATTTTATTTTCAGAATATATGAATATGGGAATTACAATTGAAATCACAAATTGGAAATAGTATGTTAGTTTGTGAGAATGATAAAATAGAATTTTATACCATGATTATCTAATCTACTATATATGAAAAGCCAATGACATAAATTGTAGCTTCATACACCAACCGTGATGGACACGCCAGCAATGGGATTTCAGTAGTTAAAATTTACACCTACAGTGGAACTACATCCAAGTTGACCTTTGGTGACGTCGATCTGAATGCGAGCTTGTCTAAATTTATCGCACGTCGCCTCGTGAAGAGTGAAATGAAAACGGCAATTATTTATTATGTTTTAAATGGGTGTACCGCATAATATGCCAAAGATTAACAAACATGCATTGCCTCATGTTAATAAAGCATCCGTAACTCGAAACAGTATGTTATTATCTTATTAAAACGAGAAAGGCTCCGTTTCTTTTTCAATTTCGTTTCGGCGATAAAATTGACAGCGGAAGTACCGTCTGCCGATGCTCATACAAACAAAATCAGATTTGCTCGTATGTACGTCCGCTGTTCAGTAAAATTGAGAGAAAATAATAGCGACACTTGATAATCTGACGGTCATGGTATAAATAAAACATACCCAAAGTAGCTTGGTGTACCAAATGTTCACCACTCGTGATGAAGTGGTGAACATTTGGTACGCCAAGCTACTATGGGTATATTCTATATATATTAGTGCAGTTGTTCTAGTTTGACATGGCTGCATGGAATATGGCCGTATAGAACATTCTAGAAGTACACAATAACTTAAGCTGCATCATGAGACTGACAGCTGGCTGGCATAATTTGTGGAACTCGAACACCGAGTAATATGATGTGATGCTGACAAAGGATTGTCATTCATAAAACCGTCTATATTACCCCAGGTCGAAGCAACAGTAAACCCGAAGACTAGTGCGAGAGTATAGGAACAGACTGGTGGAGGTAACTCTTTGGTAATGGGTGTCTCGTGTCACTTGATTGACTGACTGACTGACTGACTTAGCCAGCATGAACGCAGAGTTTTATCTTTCCAAGGCCAGTCACTTTTCAAGGAGTATTTACTCGCTGACAATAAGCAAGAACGGGCACCTTCGGTCACCGCTCGCAACACGTTTTTACTCAGACATTTTTGGCAGGGCAGATAAGTTACTGTTCTGTAGAAGCTATCGTCACTCCAGCACTTGTGAATTGCGAGTGCGGTGGCTCAGTGGTTACGGCATTGAATTTCAAACCGAAAGGTCCTCGGTTCGATCCCCACCAGGGGTAACTGCGTTGTGTCCTTGGGCAAGGCACTTCACCCCGATCGCCCACGCGGGGCACGGTGGCACCGTGTACTAAGGCGTACTGCGCGTCGACAGTGCACTTGTCTTCAATCAATGCTAGCCCTGCTTGTGCGGAGTTAGTACGTTTGGGGAGTCTAGCAGTTGCTCGGTGGTTATCTCCGGTTTCTCCGGCTTCCTCCACCTGTAAAACTGTCCGACACAAGGTGACCGTGGCTGTCGAAAATGTCTTTAAACCCCAGTAAATAAATAGTATTGATGAATGACTTTAGATGTAACAGCTTGAATTACTTTTGATGTAAGATATTGGCGTATATCTTAAGGGGCTATATAAGTAATGAAATTTTGTTTTTTGTGAAAATTCTCACCTCTGATATTCCTTCAGTTCAAATTAAATATACACAAAATGTACATCAAAATGAAGATTGGGATGTATAGAACACGAAACACGCGTGTAGTCAACTCATAGAGTCGATCGTAGGCACCACTGGTTCCTGGAAGTCTGCTACCGTATTCGTACCAGAACTGATAATTTAATAATATTTCTCGAGAACAACTTGTGGCCAAATGTGTTTTACATATCCAAGAATAGGGTATCAAAACTCTTCAAAATACAGCGACAGAGCTGCATGGGGTTAAATTCCAAAACCTTTGCTTTTGTTTACATATGAATTTACTTTCGATTTCCGGACGACGTCATCGGACGGAAAAAGCATGTAAAACAACGCCGTCTAAAATCAAATAATGAGAAAGATCGCCTTCATACAGTATACTGTTATTAGATAGAGATTGCACAGTTGCCATATTCAATGCAAGGTATCAAGATATCTGTTGAAATTTCTTAGAATTACGATTTTGTTTTTCGATGGAAATTCGTGGTAGCGAGTGATTTATGCATGTCTGTTGAGAATGGAAACCATCTTCAATACAAAATGCAAACAGTGTTGTCCTTTTCCAAAATACAGTCCTATCGCTGCACTCGAACGTGTTTTGAATGCCCAGCTTTGTTATTTAATATCTGAAGAACATTCGACCACGGGTTGTTCTTGCGAAATATTAATTTATTATCAGTTCTGGAACGAATACGATAACACACTTCCAGGAACCAGTGGCGCCTGCTGTCAACTCTATGAGTTAATTACACATGTGTTTCGTGTTCTATAAATGTCAACATTCATTTTGATGTATACTTTGTGTATATTTAATCTGAATTTAAGGAATATCAGAGGTGAGAATTTCAAAATGAAGAAAATTCCATTACTTATATAGCCCCTTAAGCTGCGACTTTCGAATAGTATTGGTGTAGAAAAGGAGCTGCTAATCCGAGTTGTTTTTGGTGTATTTGCATGTTGAACCTCAAGAAGTGGAACGGATACCAGCCGGCCAGAAGGGATAAGAACTTTAACACAACCCAAGGCGAATGAGTGAGAATTGAAGACCTAAACCTTTTAGACGATCCTTTAGACAACGGCCAGTAACCCTCACTATACTACACCTAGGGCTGTATCCATCCTGATCAAAAATCAAATGTGGCCTCGCAGCACTCTACCTGTTGAGCCCTCGTTTCCTGGAATGGTATCGACTTTGTGTACACTTACAGTGAGATGGGTCAGTCCAAAATCAATATACAGGGAGGTTAAAATAATAACTGCACTCTGCTGTCGTCTGGCTGCAGACTGCAGTTATTATTTTATCATCAATGCTCCGTGTAATGACCTGTTTTTATAAGACAAAAATGGGACGAAATTATGCCTTGGAGCGAAAAATCGGTCTTACGGTTAAATTAACAACTAGAACAAAACGTTGCATCCACAGCAATATCGCCATGTCTACAGTACAGTTGCCGTGGACTGGTTGTAATGCAGTGCAGTGATGTCCACGCATGTGTTTACCAGGTAATAAAAATCAGCCTCAGCAAAAGTTTAATTA
This sequence comes from Pictodentalium vernedei, assembly GCA_031216915.1. Lineage (NCBI taxonomy): Eukaryota > Metazoa > Mollusca > Scaphopoda > Dentaliida > Dentaliidae > Pictodentalium > Pictodentalium vernedei. Next base: position 441,093,154 of record CM062289.1, on the reverse strand, counting down.
TTGAAGCACCGGGTTGACTTCTCGTTTTTTCTTTTGTTCTCTTAGAAAACTAGTCCCTACAAAATCGAGAAGACAAACCCTAACCCATCGTTTTCTTTGCCAGGACGCGGAGAAAAGAAATATCTCTTTGTGGGAACCCAAACACTATTTTTCTAGATTCTCACAGAATTGGGCGCCCCCAAACACACACACACACACACACACGCACACACACACACACACACACGCACACGCGCACGCGTACACTCACATATATCCCGCTCAACGCGGCTCACAGTCGCCCAATGCACCCTCACAATTTAACTTTGCCAAACCTGGCCTCAGAGAAATAGGCCATCCTGAGACACATTTAGCTTCTGAATGGAGCTCTAAACCCGCTGGCCTTATTAATTCGTTTTCTTTCGAATCGTGCGCCCCCCCCCCCCCCCCCCCCCTCTCCTCAGTGATCGAGTTCATGACCACCGAGATTTGTCTTTTTTTCTCAAGAAATGATGTGCCTAGTAAAGTCGGCTTCTTTTTGGAAAACTTACAAACGCACACATAGTCAGTTTTTTTTATGAAACAGGCCTCTTTGAGAAGGGGGCTTCATGTAATCACCATGTCCGTCGTCCATCCGTTAACTTTTCGCATTCCGTCAATTAGCTAAAGTTCTACCAACCAGATCTTTACCAAACTTCATATGTGGGTTAGGTATGACGAGTGGAAGAAGCCTATTTATTTTGACCATGATGTGCTAAAGGTCAAGGTCACAGTGATCTCCAGTGTTAAATACACTTGAAATTGGTTTCCGCTCTATGACTAAAGTTCAGCAAGACTGATCTTGTTTTTTTTTGTAACTCTATCCATGATATTGCAGGAAGGGGCATACGTTTCGCGTTGCTCTTGGAAGATGTTAGGTTTTTAGTTTTGTAATACGTCGTGTTGTTTATGCTTTAAAGGTTTTACCCCGCACAGTTCTTTTCTTTACAGTAATCAATGGGATGCATTAGTTGGCGCACCACTAGTTTTATAAGAGTCGATAAAACACACTTAAATCTTCTGAACATTGTTTCCAGCCAAAAGGAGAACCACTATCCCGTTTGAAAAGAATGCCATTAGACCAGACTTTCTCTTTGATACTTTTACGAATGTGCTTTATATACGTAAATAATTAATTGTCCAATCCGACGTCATTTTGTCTACCCACAGTTTCTTCAAGGATTTGTCAATATTATAAAGATGACATTGTTTAACTATTTTGAAATTTGTTCCTCAAGTGTAGAATTACATTGTTCTTCATAATCAATTAAGAAGACGATAAACATCTACGTTTTAACCCGTACCCTTACAGTTAAAACTAAAGTCCTGTCACGAATAGTGCGCTTATCTAGGCTTAATTGCGCGTTGGAATTGCGCGCAATTGCCATATCGAATGGCATCCAAAGCACGGCAGGTCCTCCTGGTTACTCATAGTAAACACATGCAATGTTTCTGCCAATGGACCTTGTGCACAGGCCATATGTAAAGAATTTGATAGCTTTATTTGGGTCATAACGCGTACATTAACGCGCATATCAGCTTGCTATATAATAATATATATAATATATCTGTAGTATATTCTGACACACTAGAGATACTACAGATATATTTTCCGTACAAAGATAAAACACGACTCCAGCTGTGATGGACGGTGTGGTAGGAAAAAAGTCAGATTTCGAGCTCAACTTTGAAATGATGTCTATGTTGTTTTTTTCTTTATCTCACCTGAGCAAAGCTCAGGGGGAGCTTAACTGATCACTTTTCGTCCGTCCGTCGTTAACTTTACATTATCGACCTCTCCACATAAACTACTGGACCAAATTGAACCAAATCTGGTATCCATGTTCCGTATCATTTTTCAATTCAAGTTTGTTCAATAAAGTTGCCACGCCCACAGGGGGCATCACAAGACGTATAACTCTGATAGTACCCATATATTTGAAAACTTTTTTTAAATATTCTCCAGAACCACCAATTAGAAGCTTTGGATGATATTTGGTATACCACATCTGTGGGGGTTTCAGATTCATGTTTGTTCAAATCGAGTCCCTGGGTTGATATTTGGGCTCCCTATGGGAGCTAGAATTTTAACTTGATGCAATATATGGAAATTTCTTTTCAAATCTTCGTCTTCAGATCCACTGGTCAGAATGTTTATCATATTTGGTATACAGCATCTCTAGGTAGGACAGATGCAAGTTTGTTGAAATCGAATCCCTGGATTAATATTTGGGCTCCCTATGGTAGCCCGAACTTAACTTAGTTCAATATGAGGAAATTTCTTTTAAAATGTTCTTATCCAGAACCATCAATTAGAATGTTTCGATATTTGGTATACAACGTCTCAATGGGGGTCAGATTCAAGTTTGTTCAAATCAGTTCCGTGCGTTAATATTTCGGCTCTCTATTAGGGGAAGATGGGGGGGGGGGGGGGTTACAGTGACTGCAGTGACATAACAACACTTGGTAGTACTTGTCTACAGCTAACAGGATTGGAAGCAGTCAGAAGACCTATGATGATAATCTGACATGGACGCTTGAGTCATGAATAATTTCATGACTTCATTCCCCTATAGTGTTGATGAACCATGACTAACGGAATGTGAACCAAAATACTTTGAACCACTTTGTCAGTTGAGCGCGATTAATGCCCCCTGGGGCCTCTTGTTTGGATTGTGATAGTTCAGGGTCAATATGTTAAGAAACTATCGGGTGACACCATATCATCGTTAGTTCTTTGTCTATGGCACAAGGCATACCACAGACTAACAATGTTCAGGAAAGTTAACATGATGGGACAGAAATTCTCATTGTCATGGGGGGTGGGGGGGGGGGGGGGGGCGGGGCGGGGGCATATTTTGTGTGCATATCTAAGTGTGAGTCTTTTAGTTTGTAGCTTTGAACCTTAGAGGTTGATGAATAGGTTGACTCACAGGTCTTCTGGCATTAAATAACCATGTCAGAATCACTTTTCTGCTTTTCCTCAAGAATGTCATGAAAACTATCGCCAAATCTCTTGCTGTGTCTGGAAAACGTCTGAATCCTTACTTAGCCCGATTCTATCAATTTTCCCTTCTTTCTTTCCAACTGAATCGCTGTTGTAGGAAGGACTGTGCAGCTTCCATTTCTAATGAAAAGTGTTTTCTCATGCATGCTTCACATCAGCTACAGCTGAAAAGGAAATAAATAAAAGACAAAAGAATGCAACACAGTGGTGGAGTGTTTCACCCTTGAACACGAGTGGTCGATTTTCCGGCCCAGGAATATGATACGTCTTAATTGCATTACTTAGGTTGGCTGCTTAGTGAATGTGTAAGGTAGTCCAATCAATATTTTCAACGTGCAGCCCAGAGGCCAGATAAATGAGATAATGAATATGGACTCTTCCAATTGCTGCCATTGAACTAACATGGCAAATACCACTAGTGTTCAAAGGGTTAAGTTTGAGGGCGATTTTAAACATTTTGTGAAAATTCACCTCAGCAGCATAAAGTGCAAATATACTGAGTCAAAAAAGAAAGTATAATAGAAACAAATGTGAAAAATAGCATAAAGGATGAAATATAATAGTTCTAATGTTGCATGTTTGTGGACAAGAAGTCGTGCAAAGAGTTTAATGACATGTTGTTGTTGTGCACCCAACCTTATACAATTTTGCTACGAATTTCAAAATAGCACGTGCTACCCGAGAATGTCAAATTGAATGGGTGACCGACGATTTCCTTTGTGTTATGTTGTGCTAGAGAGCCTGGATTATTGAGGAAACACGCTAGTTTTTGTCTTCCGACATTTTAAAAAATGCCAAGGTTAACCGAAAATCAGAGGTTGCGTGCCATTGGTATGCATGAGGCTGGGATACCTCCAGATGAGCTCGCTGCTGAGTTCGGAGTCATTGTGGCCACTATTTACCACCTCATTGGAAGGTGTAGAACCACTGGATCTACTGCCGACAGACCGCGTTCAGGTCGACAAAGAGGTACGACCCTTACACAAGACCGACACATCAGGACGTCTCACTTGCGGGATCGCTTCCATCCGGAGACGAGGACAGCAGCAATTACTCCTGGTAGAACTAACAACAAAATCAGTGCACAAACTGTCCACAACAGACTCGCTGAACACGGCTTCCAATCCTTACCCAATGTCATCGTGCCGTCACAATTGAATGGGTACGTCAACGTGTTCGCTGGCCTCAGCAGCGTTGAAGCACAATTCTTTTTAGTAATGAATCACGATTGTAGGGCAAGAGCGTGTCGCCGACGAGGAGAACGATTTACTGATGCTTGCGTTGGGGAATGCGACCGTTTCAGCTGGGGTAGTGTAATGGTTTCGGCAAGAATTTCCTTGCACCATCGAACGCAGTTGATCTTTATCGTTGGTAATCTGAATGGACAGCGATACAGGAACGAAATTCTTAACGCTTTTGTTGTCCCGTTGTTCAGCGCTAACGTCGAATTGCAGATATTCCAGCAAGACAATGCCTGATGTCACGTGGCGCGCATCTATTGTGACTTTCTTGAGGAGCAGAGCATCGAACTTCTTCCCGGGCCCCCACTTCCGCCAGATTTGTCGCCAATCGAGCATCTTTGGGATCAATTGGACAGACGTTAGGCGATTTACGAAATGTTCTAAGGTAGAAGTGGAACGCAATACCACAGGGTGATATCCACAGACTTATCAGGTCCATGCGCCGTCGATGTCTTGCCATCCAAGAGGCAAACGGTGGACATACACGCTATTGACTGCATGTGTGAACTTTTCATTTCACCCCATGTCTGATTTGCGACGACCTGTCGTGACGCAGGCAACAGTAAGAACATGAAATTATCCAAATGCATACAGCTAGACTCGAAATATGAATTTACAATAATTTGTTTGGGGTTAAAATCGATAATACTCAAAATATTGCTCCTCAAATTTATTATACTTTCTTTTTTGACTCAGTACTTCAACGATGACATAGTGTAACTCGATAGTTGCTTAAGATATTGAGCCGGACTATCAGAATAACAGAACAAGAGCCTACGAACCGAAGACCGGTATGTTCTTCAAACCTTGTCATTATCTTTTAACTGGTAGAGTGCTAGAAGCCACTAACAGGGCTTTAATATGAAGAGCAGGTACCCCATTCTGAAGGTGTCATATTCTGTGGATGTGCTTCATATTATCTTTGAAGCAAAATTACTTAGTCTTTATGGGTTTGCCTTGTTACAATTTATGGGAGAGTGCCTCTTGGCACTCTCCCATAAATTGTAACAAGGCAAAGACACATGAACAAATTTTGATAACCAAAAATAAAAGCACTCTACCAGTTAATAGATATATTCTTGACAACAACGTTATATGCTCTAAAACCCTCATGTAACTCATTACAAGTTAACTTATCACTTGTCCTGGTAACTGACTACGGAACTCCCCCCCCCCCCCTATAAACGATCACGGCTAACGATATAACTCTTGATGTGACACAGATCTACGATTCTTTTGATTATATCAGTACGTTCCCCTACCATCCCTAAGCCCACCGTTGAGCCAACTCCAATGTTACTCCGAGATTTATAAAAATTCTAGGAAGTTCCACAGTCCACAAAACCTTGCAGACGCCGCAGTAAATAAAAACAAAACCTTCTCATTACTAAACAATTGTCGAAGCGTAAACGGCAACTAGCACAACTTCCACAACTGAATCTGTGATTTACAGCCACCATCCAATTATCCACACGTTGCTGGAACAGATAGGTAAAGAAATCCTAACAAGGTAATTCACGGGAGAGGACACTGGCAGCTGTGAAACCATTCTGTCTATTCGCGACTTCACAAGTGTATATAATAACATCTGTCCCAAGGAAGCGTATGTCGACGTTATCGATAAACCACAACAAGCCATTAACGTAGCATTCCCCTTAAAAATACCTTCGTCTAGACGCATCAGATTTTAACCGTTGGCAGAACCGACCCCCTGTAATCCTCGAATAAATAGAGGATATCTATCGCTTTTGAGTGGATACCGAAAATTATCTCATGAGTGACCGAGACAAATGTTTGTTTTTCGCGAGAGCTTGCGCGAGCGAAAATATCCATTTCTCTCAGTCACAAGTGAGATAATTTTCGGTATCCACTCGAAAACATTAGATTTTCTCTTTATTATATACTTTTTATAAGAAACTGACAATTCCACTCGTTTCAACCTTGAACTGATGCATGAAAGTGAACAGCGCATTGAATCATTGAGACGCGGAAGTGATTTGATTGATACTCGGAACAGATAGCGTCTTGCAATCTGATTCAGCTGGCGGGTTTCTGGTCCAAACATGGCCTGAAAGTCCGTAATAAAAGTTTTTGGTTTGGTACGTCCTTTGAAAGGACGTACCAAACCAAAAATTTATTTTACGGACTTTCAGGCCATGTTTGGACCAGCGGGTTTCATGCATCAGTTCATGGTGAATACGTGTCGAATTATTGCTTCCACTCAAAAACACTAGATTTTCTTTTCATTATACGTTTCTAGAACAAATTGATAATTTCCAGTGATAATTTGACTTGTATTCAGCTTGAAGTGATGCTTTGAAAGCCGCCATTTTGATTGATACTGTGAAAGTGAATATTTCTATTTCTTCGCAGTGGGGAATATGATTTCTATCTTTCCGCAATTTCTTCGATAATCTACCGTTTAGCGTATAATGAATAAACAAATGTTCTTCAGAATAAAAACAACAAAAAAAAAACCCCGAAAAATCCCTCAGACCCTAATATTGAACAATATAAAAACACTGTTGGATTTTCAACCGAAGCACACTTTGAATACAAAACATTATAACCCCGTGCTAATGGAGAATAATCACGATGTCAAAAAATCCCGGGAAGTCCTACGCAGTGCTGTTAACTAATTAAACCGTACCCACACTTGCAGGTTTATTACGTATGTTATGCAAATGTTTTGTCTTCAAAAAACATAAATTACATTTTTCATGCAGGAAAGGTTGATAAAATTCATATTCTCCGAACTCTGCTAGTAATTTTATATATACGTTTCGTTGGATTGCCTTTCAGGAATGTTTCCAGTTATAACATTTTTTTGTAAAACAGAATTTTCATTAAAGGGATGGGTTGAGATATTAATTTGTATATCAATGCATAGGCCCACACACAATAGGGGCCTCATATATATAAGCCAGCATTAATTAATTGACAGCGCGGTTGCTCATTTGTCAACGCGTATGACTATAAACCATAAAGACGATGACTCGATCATGATCCGCGTCAACTGCGTTGTTTTTCTGCTATTAGTTAAAAACATAAAACATTTGTGCAGTACCGATATTGTATCATATGCCTTTTTCCAGGTCAAATAAGATGGCGACCACATGTTCTCTCCCAGCAAAGTAATCGAATAAACGTTTCAGTTCGAACCAAATGATCCACAGTTCTTCTCTGGCTTCTGAAATTGTCCGATTCCAGAAACCAGACGAGTCGATCATTGATAATCCTTTCCATGGTTTTGCACAGACAACTTGTTAATGCAATTGGTTTGTAATTACTTGGATGGCTGTGATAATAATCAGGGTTTGGAATGTGAATGATTGTTGCTTTTCGCCAGAAAGTCTGGAAACTCGCCGGACACCCATATGTCACTAACAACTGATAGCAGAAGTTCAAGTGAATATTGAGGCAGATGTTTTAGAGAGTTGATAATTTGTTTCCTCGGGACATGGAGAAAGATTCATTGTAATCCTCTAAATTGTCAGAGGTAAATTTGTTCTTTTGTTTTTCTTGTTGTTGTTAAATTTTTATGAACTGTGGATTACAATTTTGAGACGACGAATGTTTAGAAAAATGTTGAAGCCAATTTATTTGATATTTCATTTTTTGACGTTATTAATATATTGTTATCCTTGTTATTGTAACTTAATCCTTTGAACTTTGGTTGTATCCTCCATGTCCGTTCAATGGCAACAATTAGAAGAGTCAATATTCATTATTTGGGATTGACCAATCAATATTTTCAACATTCAGCCTCTGAGCTTCACGTCGAAAATATTGATTGGTCTACCTCACATTTTTATTGAACAGCCATCCTATTTAATAACGTTAACCCTTTACCCAACGTAACGGCCAAAACCGGCCTGCGCTATTCTCAAAAATCGCCAATTAATTTTCAAAATATTTTCATTTTTTGTCTCGTCGAGCTCGTTCCAACGAGGGGTCATAACCTATGTTTTTGAGACAAAAAATGAAAAAAATTAGTTATTCAAGAATTTTTTTTGCAAGTGTCGTCTGCTTTTCATGTTAGGTAAAGGGTTAAGGCGGATCATGTTCCTGGTCGAAAAAGCGGCCGTTAGAGTTAAAAGGGTTAATCCAAATTGTACATGCGCTTGAGTGGTGGCGCCGTGTACTAATGCGTACTACACGTCAATAGTGCACTTAATCGTGAATGGTCACGTGTGGTATTTTCGTACTGTGCACTAAATCGCACTGCACGTCAATGGTGCACTTGACTTCAACCGCTGCTAACTCTGCTTGTGCCGAGTTGGTAAGTTGGAGAGTCTGACAGTTGCTTGCCGCTGTTCGGTGGTGTTATCCGGGTACTCCAGAATCCAAACTGCACTATACGGTGTGATCCTGGCCTTAGAAAGTGTCGTTAAATCACAATAAACAATGACAAACAAATAATAATAGTTTCGGAGTTTATCTGCACTTTCAACTCACCGTTTGGAAGGTATCGATTCCTACGACTTCCGTTTGGTTGTAAATCTAGTTTCGAGGTCTATCAGAAAGTAATCTCTGAAATGGTTTCTGACATTGAAGGAGCCGAAGCCGTCTGTGATTACATAATTGTATGGGGTGTTGATCAAGCAGAACATGATCGTCGACTTAAAAATGTGCTCGACAAAGCTCGCGAAAACAATTTAAAACTCAATAACGTAAACTGTGAATTCAGCAAATCTGAGCTTACATATGTAGGTCATAGATTCACATCATCCGGTGTTAAGCCAGACCCTGAGAAAGTCAGAGCTGTTGAGTCAATGCCCCAACCAACATGTGTAAGAGAGTTACAAACATTCTTAGGATTTATTAAATACTTATCTAAATTTTTGCCAAACATGTCTTCTGTTAGTGCACCATTGAGGCAGCTTCTTGAAAAAGATGTTTTTGGGATGATAAGCAAGAAGAAAGTTTTGAAAATCTAAAAACACTAGTTACAAATGCACCTGTGTTACAATTCTACAATCCTAACAAACCACTCACTCTCAGTGTTGATTCATCATCCACAGGTATTGGAGCAGTGCTAATACAGGAAGGAAAACCTGTTGCGTATGGTTCGCGTGCACTTACTCAAACTCAGCAAGCTTACCCGCAGATAGAGAAAGAAGCACCTGTAATTTTATACGACTGTACTAAATTTCATGAATATAAACTGAATATATTTACTATCGAGAAGTAACTGTGGAGTCCGACCACAAGCCACTTCAATCCATATTTGCAAAGCCAATTCAAAATAGTCCACCAAGGCTGCAAAGACTGTTATTGGCATTACAAAAATATGACACTGAAGTTGTGAACAGGCCTGGAAAAGAAATGGTCTTAGCTGATCATCTCAGTCGTGCTTATCTAAATGAAACAAATAAAAACTTACTACCAGATTTAAATGTAAATGACATTCATTTAATTTCACATTTCCCTGTTTCTCCAGAGATGTACAGTGAAATTCTTAAAGAAACATCGGAGGACAATCAACAGCAAGATCTACTTGATGTTATTCTAGAAGGTTGGCCTTGTCAAAAGAGTAATCTCCCTTATACTGTCAGACCGTTGTAACAGGAATGGAAGTCCGTAGGAAAATTAGTCCCTCTGAACTATTATTCCGCGGAATTATAGTCCTAGGTCTAACATTTCTAGGAATAGTAGTCCGTTCACATTCTTTCTTAGAGCCCTGATTGTTTTTTTCAGGGGATGGGGTAATCCTAACTGGCACACTCCGATCGTTACCCCCCGTCTTGGGGGAAGTGGGAGGAGGAGGGTGTAACGGCAGAAGGGTTCTAGTTAGGGATAAGGGTGCCCCAAGAACGTCCTTCCAAGTATAATGTGTGCCCCCCCCCCAAAAAAAACAAAAAAAAACAAAAAACAACTGGCTAGTACACCCCTATTATAAAATCCTGCCTACGCGCCTGACTCCTACACAATGACCCACAGACGCACAAAGACACATGCAGTACCTCAACACACATAGCCAGAACATACATATAACATAAATCATGATACAAGTATCAATTAAATGTTGATATGCTGAGAGTTTTTCGTGTTTTATGCAGTTGATTGCAAACACAGGCGCAAACTGAGATAGATATACGTGGTGTATCGTTTTTATGTTGATCCTCACGAAACTTATAAAATTATATTATATCTCACGTGACTTCCTTGCATTCTGATTGGCTGAAAGATGATACTCTATTTCGTGTAGTTTGCATCCACAGAAGTGACCAGGCACTACACGTTTTCTATTTTTAGCACACTACTATATCATTTTTCTTTTCATACTGGGCGAATAAAACTGATCAGGTTAAATTTAAAAATCGATTCACAGAGGCACAACATCCACAAAACGACCCGGAAAGAAATCTTTGTGGAAAAATGTATCGATTTTCCATTGTTGAAGTCACATTTTCCGAGGCGTTCATTTTATTACTTGAGAAGATGATCCATATCTCGTTTCGAAGAGAATGGTCCATGCCTGGGTCCAACGTTCATGAGAACGCGTCCGGATATGAAAAATCGTTTGTTTCGCTGCTCATATTATTTCGCTATTTAATTGTATGTTTTGGGCAGTAAACGAATAAATAAAGGAATTCAATTGAATGAATCTTCGGAGTTTGTATCCCGTGCTGACCCATTCGGTAATGTATATGTGTGACAAATGTGTGGAAATTACCAAACTGCGTTGTCAAATTTCGAAAATTTTAGTTTTCATTCGCGAGTTGCGCGATTCTAGAATACACAGTTCCGTTTGGGGGAAATGTTTTGTTTACCCTTGTCGACCGATTCAAGATCTGTCTTCTGCTCATATCAATAATCCAAGTTAGCAGTGTTTTGGAAGAAGAAAAAGTTTTTTAAAAACTACATGGTATTTTTTTCTATATAACGCCGGTTGGTAAGGCTGCTACCTTGGTAATAGATTGACAAATCGGACAGATGTTTTTCTTGATGGGTGTTCGATATAATATAAGGATTAGTGCATGTCTTGTCGTTGATTACGCCCATATAGTGCCCAGTGGGGTGGTGTAGTTCCCTCCGCTTCGCGGCGGGAACTACACCACCTCCCTGGGCACTGTATGGGCGTAGTTAACTCCAAGCCATGCACTATTCCTTAAATAGTGAATTAGTAAAACAAGAAAGACAGTCATTGCGAATAATCTAAGAAATATGCGGTCTGTTTAATCGAAATGCTAGTTCCACTGATCTGTTCCTTCTACTGTTCTTCTGAAATATTTCACATCTATAACTCAGCTGCCGTTAATGTGTTGTGTTATGCCGTGCTGCATAAATATATCACTGTATATTAAGGTTAAAATGTAGCAACCTCAACCACCACTTGTATGCCAACCATACATCACTGTCACCGAACTGTCACTGTGGTGAAATTGAGACGACAGAGCATTTTCTGCTTTTTTGTCCGCTTCACCTCAACGTCCGTAACCGCACAGTTAGCTTACTACCATTTGATGTTAACGTATCCACTCTACTTTATGGATCTAAACTGCTTAGTAATGAGGAACATCTTTCCATCGTTTTAGCAGTTCAAGAATATATTCTGGCAACTAAGCGTTTCTAGCAATATATTTTATGGATGTTAACCATTGTGTGGAAGCACATGATCTCAAACACCAATAAATAGACAAATAAATAAATCAATTAAAAGGATGTGCTGTGACATAACACACATGTATGGTTTATGCTGGCAGAAGCCACGTTGGATGATTTGCTCCCAGGTTGGCTTCCTCTTTCCCTTATCTCTTTTCTTCTACCGTCCACTCCTCTCTTATTTTGCACCTGTTTAGTAGCTCTTACCTTTCCAAATGTCAACTTGATCCCGCTATTCAGCTTGTAACGTTAGGCAATTCGGGAGACGACCTTAATAAGCGTAATGCTTACTGTCGAATCCCGTCCCTATAAATTTTACGCTATACGACATACGATGTGTTATTGACAATTACTTAATTTTATGCCTTCATTTTGTTGTATATTATGACGTATGTATGTACGTATGTATGTTAAAGTTATTTTTCTAATAAATATTGTTTAAATTAATGTGTTATGTGTCTGGTGTTGCAAGTGTATGTCTTCCAGAAATTGATGCCAGACCGATAAACTTGAAATAGTTTTGTGATTTTTACAATTGTACTAAAAATTAGAATGTCTGAAGAAATAGGTAACGTTTCCGCACTGTCATGTGTGTTTCCCTGGTGCTGAAGCAGTATCGATATGCACATCATTTCTTAAAGACATCTACTCTCCCCAAAACATGCTTGTTTGTATATTGCGGTGTAACGGCACAAGTTACAGCCAATATCATACCCTGTCAGATCTTCAGTCTTCATACACAGAGGATATAAAACCTAGCATATCTGCTGCAATAACGTACACGGTGTCATTTGTGTTGGACATCCCTCCTCTAGATATTTTACATTCATAAATTATGTTTCTGCTTCAAATCTTTGAAGTACAACTCTATCATTCGAACATACCACATAACATTCGATAGGGGGTCCTGCTGACGGACAATTGGCCACGGAGATATTACTCATAGCTTCAGCTGTAGGTTGTGATGTGTAGGAGATCTGCTTATGTGTAGAATCGCCATTCAATCTTTATTGTTTTCGGGAGTTTCCCAGAAAACAGACCGTATGTCCAATCATTGTAACTAGCTCATTGAGCTCGTTTCATTGATAGACAGTGTTCCCGCTGGTCCGAAACTTCCTGGTGCCAAATTTTTAGTCATTCTGAACATTTTAGTGCCAAACAAAGTGTTTTGGCGCCGAAGGGGATATTTCGTCGCTTTATTATCCACATAAATGCATTTTATCGCTACAGTGAAGTGATCTGGGTCGTATTATCAGGTCGAGTTGAGGAGGTCAGATCGCCGGATCAAACGACCTGCCGCAGGCAGCTCGTTTGATCCGTCGATCTGACCACCTCAACTCAACGTGATGCAACGACTGAGATCACTTCACTGTAGCGATAAACGGTTTATTATAGTTCAACATCGCATGCCAACGCTAGCATTAACAATTCCCCTAACCTTTTGGGGTAAAACGGATTGAAGTAAAAAAAAAAAAGAACTTTTTTGTTTACACATATTATGTAACAGGTGCACACTTCCGGGGAATCCCTCGATGCGCATGAATACGATTAAAAAAAAACCCGGACCGCCGTTTTGAGCGCACTCATTCCATCTCGGAGTAAAGTACTTTCTGCGAGCGGAACATCTAATTATGCGAATTCGAAAGCACCCGTAAATAATCCGTCATACTACAGTGATACGGAATCGGATTCCACACTGTGGATTTTCCGGGAATCGGGAAAAGATCGTCAAACAGGAGTGATATTTAGCCGTTAAATTACATAGTCATATAATAGATTGATTTAACAGCCATTTGCCCCATGCGCATTATTTGCACGTTGTTTTCACATTCATAGCGAGAAGCTATGTATGTAAGAGTGATCGCTCATCAATTTACCGCAGAGTCTTATGCAAATTTTGATCCCGCTGGCCGCTTTGTTATCAATGGCGGGTAGTATAACTCTGGACTAGGTATAGATGCACGCAAAGTTCGACTTTATGAATGAGTATAATGAAAGAAATAGGACTGTAGATGGTGGAGAACATTCCCTCTTCGAGAACATTAGTTGCGAATGCAGTTACTACTCCCCTGAAAATTTTCGAACAGTGTTCACTCATTTGAAGAATATGTTCTCTCTGTTTCACGTAAACTTCCGAAACCTTACACTGCAAAAAATATAGGTTCTCTTTAGAACCAAACTGGTTCTAATCTTGTCCCTGAGATGGAACCAGTTCTGTTTAAACAGTATTTATTTCAAATCAAATAAATTTACCAAGATTAGCATTAAATTTTAACAGAATATTACATGAACTCAAGTAGATTCAGCAGTAAACTTGGAGCTAATTCAACGCAGTCGCCAAACATTTTGAAACAAAGGAGATGTGAACAATTGGCATATAGAACCAGTTTTGGTTCTGTATAGAACCAAAACTGGTTCGATATGCCAACTGTTCATATCTCCTTTGCTTAATAATGATTTGAGATAACCTCGTATAAGCTCTATATTTACGACTGAAACCCCCTCAATTTATGTTTATTTCTGTTAATATTTAATGTTAATCTTTATAAATTTATTTGATTTGAAATAAATACTGTTTAAACAGAACTGGTCCCATCTCAGGGACAAGATTAGATCCAGTTTTGGTTCTAAAGAGAACCTATATTTTTTGCAGTGTAGTGCTCACTGGGATGCTCTAAATGATTTATTATTCAATTTTCTTCAGTCAAAGAATGTCTTTGATATCATTGGACTTTCCGAAATATTTCATATTCCGAACAGTACATCGTATACTCGTCCCTGTTATCAACAACTAATTAACAACAAGGCTGATTTGTCAAAGAAGGCATTGAATTTAAAATTCGACATGACCTATCTGCCTTTATTCCGCATGTGTTGGAGTCGCTCCTTATTGAAATAATTTTTTAGAAGAATAGTGGGAGTCATATACAGACCCAATACCCAATACCCCTCCTAAAGCGGGTATGGACCTCTTTTGGTCAAGAATGAATGAAATAACCGCCAAACTGAACCATGAAAATAAACTGTCATACATTATGGGAGACTTCAACATCGATCTTTCAAAAATCTTGTTAAAATGGGAAACTATGGCAAAACTGAAGAATATATTAACCTAATGTTTAGTCAGGGATTTTTATCAGTCATTGTCAAACCCACGAGGGTGACTCATCACTCGGCAACGATTATTGATCATTTATTTTCTAATTATATTCGTTCTACATCGGCCGGTATATTACTGACCGGCGCCTCAGACCACTTTGGTACATTTTATTTAGAAAATAACCCCGTGGAAGACGACGAAACGAATATTCCTGTAACAAGGAAAATAAACCCGGAAAGTATTGACTACTTTAAATCGCTTTAGAAGAGCATGTTTTCTTAACTGTTACTGAAGAAAACTGCCCTAATTTGGGCTGCAGCAATTTCATTGATATTTATCTCGATGCATTCGAAAAGGCTTTTCTTCCCCCACTGCATGTGTAACATACGTCAGCCCAGGGTGAGATAGCAGGGAGAGACAAATGTATCCCACCCCACCCACATGACGTTGTACATTTATAACGTTATTATGACGTTAAAGACATCGTATCAGTTTCTTGCTACCAACTAATTCATACTGACGTCATCAGAATGCCGTGTGATCAAAGTTTGATGCTCTAAAACTCTGTAAACCCAAAGATGCCACCGTTCCCAATTCATTTCGTGGTATATACCTTTGGTGTATACATAACTTTTGCATGCTCTTTCCGATGGTGTCATTAGTTTTTCAAAACAACGAATACTAAATGAGTTGATTATATCAGCACGAGACCGCCGATTGCTTCTGGCTAACGTAACCGCTGTATGGTGGGGGGAGAAAAATAATCCCTGATGGGTACGGGTGTGGGATGGGAAAATCTCACCCGAGGGCAAGATATTTGGGCCAGACACGAGGCTTGCCGAGTGTCTGGACCAAATATCTTGTCCCGAGAGTGAGATTTTCCCATCCCACACTCGTACCCATCAGGAATTATAATATTCCCATGACAGACGAAAAAATGTATTAAGCGCCAACCCTGGATGTCAAGAGATCTTATCATTTCATTTGACACTAAAAAGAAGTTTTATTTTAAGAAGTTCAATTGTCAGAATGAGAGAAATATCCAAAATTATAAACAAAAACTATAGAAGAATATTTAATAGAGTAACAAAACAATGCAAAGCAATTTACTACAAAAGAATTCTTGGGAAAATAAACACAATATTCGTAAAACCTGGGAAATCCTGAATAGAAGTATTAATAAATCCAAAAGTACAAATAAATTGCCTCCATTTTTGTTCAAAATGATAACGAAATTAGCGACCCTTGAGAAATAGCTAAAGAATTTAACATTTTCTTCGCGGGTATAGGCAAACTAACTTGAAAGCAAATAACTAAGCCGAATAAACATTTTCTAGATTATTTCAAGAGACATTTTCTGAATAACTTTTACATGGCTCCTACTACAACCCATCAAATTATCAATTTAGTAAACTCCATGAAACCCAAAATGAGAGAAGACTGTGATAGCATCAAGTCGTTCCTACTTAAACGTACATAAGTTATTGTGATGAATTGACGGTAACATGGTCTGAGGTTTGCGGCTCGGAGCTTATATTCAACCGAGACGCGAGGTTGAACATACGCCCCGAGTCGCAAACCTCAGACCATGTTACCGTCAACTCATCACAATAACGTATATGTTCCAATACGACACTATTTATTTATTTATTGGTGTTTTAAGATCATATACTTGTGCACAGTGGCCGTGACAGTTTTACGGGTGGAGGAAGCCGGAGTACCCGGAGAGAACCACCGAGCAACGACGAGCAGCTGCCAGCTCCCCAACATCGTAACTCCGCACTGCAGCACAGGCAGGGTTAGATTGGTTGGAGACATGCATATCATCGACGTGCAGTACGCCTTAGTACACAGCGTCATCGTGCCCCCATGTGAACAATCGGTGTTAAGTGCCTTGTACAAGGACACAACGCGGGAGTCCGAATTGATCGTTTAGACGGCCACCCACCCGAGGATTAACCGGGCTCGACGTTGCAATACGACAATACCTACATCATAAAACACGAGAGGTTCATTTACTAAACTTGTGATCGTTAAAAGTTGTCTTGTTCAAGGCAGCTTTTAACGATCACTGGTTTAGTAAATAAACCCCTCGTGTACCCCACGACGGCACTGGATAAATAATCAATAAACCAGATAAACTCGTTCCATTTCAGTTCAAATCGTAAATCGGTTTGTAATTTAAACAACGCTTCACCCGGAACACCGACTGCTGCACGTATGAAAAATCCAGAAAAATGAAGAGGCTTGCTAGTCACTCTGTTGATGAAGCTAAATTACGAAACGGGCGACGTAATGTCGAATATTTCGCGTTGTGACGACAGACGATAACATTTGCTACTAGAGCCGTAAACATAAAAGAAACTACGCCAGCACTCATCCAATCAGAGGGCGAGAATTTTACTCTTATTGGAACATTAGCTCATATTGTAAATACTTCATTTATAGAAGGTACTGTTCCTAAAAAAAACAAAGACTGCCAAAGTGATACCCATATTCAAATCTGGAGATGAGCATTCGTTCACTAATTACAGACCAATAAGTATTTTACCAACATTTTCTAAAATTCTAGAGAAACTGGTCTCGTTTAGACTAATTAAATTCCTAAATAGATTTGACATAATTTATCAATATCTGTTCGACGTCAGAGAAAAATATTCCACCATTCATCCCGTACTACATTTTTCAAAATATTTGGCAGATGAAAACAATATACTCACGAAGGACAGTACATTAGCAGAATTCCTCGACCTCTCGAAAGCGTTTGATACAATAAACTATGATACCTTACTGGAGAAACTGGACTGGTATGGAATTAGAGGAATAACAAACGACTGGTTTAAAAGCTATCTCTCGGACAGACAACAATATGTCAGTTACGGCGACCAAAAATCAGATTTGGTTTACACGAAATGTGGTATACCACAGGGGGCGGTGTTAGGTCCGCTCCTGTTCTTGCTATATATCATTGACATGAGTTACTCAACTGAACTTAATCTTCTGTCTTTTGCCGACGACACCACTGTATTATCTACGGGCCCAAACGTTGACAAAGCAGTAACTGATACGAATACTGAACTAGAGAAAATATTAGAATGGTATTCAGTAAATTGATTAGCAGTTAATGCCAGTAGAACAAATTTCATTGTAATGAGTCTTGCGCAAAACATAATAAATCCATAATAATGTTATTATAAACAGTCAAACTATAAATAGAGTGAGCTCCGATAAAGATGATAAGTCACTGAAATTCTTTGGAATAAATCTGGATGATAAATTATCCTTCAAAACTCATATTTCGCAGCTCTGTGCCAAAATTGCGCGTGCGAATTACACACTCTGTAAGGTGAAAGCTGTTCTTCCGCATAATGAAGTCGCTTTATTATGCCTTAGACCACAGCCGTTTGGTGGATGGAATCTATGCATGGGGTAATTCGATATTGACTGATAAGCTCCTCGCCATTCCACCTTGTTATGAAAAACACCCACCGATTCAAACACACATCGCGTTCTGTCTATGTATATCGTAGTTAGTATATTGTAGTATAGTGGGTGGTGTACTGTACAGTAGTGTAGTAATGGCATAGTATAGTATGGCATGGTAGGATATATAGTATTCAAAAGTATGGGATATTTGATAAAAGTGAGATATATGAAGAAATATTTTTATATTGTTATCAAAAAGATACTTGAGGCATGATGAAGTGAATGATTACAGAGATAGTTGGGTTTCTGACAAGCACACATTCCACGCACTGAGCTGCAGAAGACACGGAGGATCAGTCAGAGAATTTACCAACATTCCTGCAAAGACCTCAATACCTTGTAAATCCTCCTTGGTTCCCGAGACAAGCGCGGATTCGACGTGGCATACTCTTCACCAAACGTCCAATATCAGCTTGACTGATGTTATTCCATTCTTCTTGCAGTGCAGCGGCGAGTTGCTGGACATTGGTAGGGGGCTGCTGGCGTTGTCATGGCCGCCTGCCAAGCATATCCCAGGCGTGCTCGATTGGTGAAAGATCTGTACTTAGTGCTGGCCATGAACTCTGTAGCGACACGGGCCCCTGTGTGTTCTTGTATTGTCATCTTGGAAAATGAATTAACGGCCGTGACGTCGCGCAAATGACACCACATAGGCTGCTAACATTTTGTCATGATGGTACTGCCCTGTGACATGACCTTGATGTTCACTTACCAGTATTCAGTTCTGTTTTAATGTCGCACATGTTGTTTCTTTTCGTTCTTGAGGGAATGCCAGGTAGACTGCCAATCTGGCCGTGCACTGCAAAAAATATAGGTTCTCTTTAGAACCAAAACTTTCAGGTTGAGATCTTGTCCCCGAGATGGAACCAGTTCTGTTTAAACAGTATTTATTTCAAATCAAATAAATTTATAAAGATTAAACATTAAATATTATCAAAAGTAAACATAAATTGAGGGGTTTCAGCCGTAAGTTTAGAGCTTATACGAGGTTGTCTCAAATCATTATTAAGTAAAGGAGATATGAACAGTTGGCATATCGAACCAGTTTTGGTTCTATACAGAACCATAACTGGTTCGATATGCCAACTGTTCATATCTCCTTTGTTTCAAAATGTTTGGCGACTGCGTTGAATAAGCTCCAAGTTTACTGCTGAATCTTCTTCAGTTCATGTAATATTCTGTTAAAATTGAATGCTAATCTTGGTAAATTTATTTGATTTGAAATAAATACTGTTTAAACAGAACTGGTTCCAGCTCAGGGACAAGATTAGAACCAGTTTTGGTTCTAAAGAGAACCTATATTTTTTGCAGTGTGGTATCCACTAGCGGTATACATTTTATTTTACCAGAATAGTTATTCATTGTCTGTTTTTGTGTACTGCTGAATACAGTTATCCATCTATCTTCTATCATTCACGTGCTAAAGAAGATATCAAATACCCAATATTTATTACGAAAATTAAAGGGAGGTAAATATTGAAGTCTTCCGTTTTACGGATCGCCGCAGTTTCGCTTGCAGAGTATGCACACAAGTATTTTGTGTTGTTAGATTACTCCCGATTTCCGTGCAGCTCACTGTGCAGATCAGGTAAAAAAAAGTTATAAACCACACTCGGTAATGCAAAATCTCACATACTGTGTAGCTGTCTTGAAGTGTTCTTCATCGAAACCGAAATAAAGGACTACTTAACTTAAAAAGAGCTAGTATAAAGCGCAGTTAAAAACTCCATGCCATGCATCTCCGTCAGAGTTGACTGAAAAAATAGTAACTGGGAAAGAGTAATGAAAAAAAAAAATTCTACAGAAATTAAAGACACCTCTGTTATCATTTTTAAGTTATTGTAATGCAACTAAACTGTTTTTTTTATATTTGATGCAGGTCTACCTGACACATATACCCACAAGTAAATGAGTTTGAATTGCATAATGTGTCTTTAAAATCGAAATCAGTTGATGCGCTGAGGCGGAGACAATCCTGTGATCCGCCGTCGGGGTCGTTGGACCCCCACTTTATGTAGGGATTGGGTTTTCCGATCCAGGAGAACATGGTTCCATTTCCGTGCAGATCTATTCCGTCTACCCACCACGATTCTGCAATATAAAAACAAAACCGCAATCATCAGATTTCATTAATAAAGTAATCAATGGGATTCGGGCGACAACACATTAGTAGAGTGTCTACACATTTATATAGTAATAGGCCTGGAGCATGTCCAAAGTCACGCGCCTTGCTTATGAGCAGTAGGGGAGGTGTGGATCGGGCCTCATAGGATGGATCTTTTTGCGAATCCCATATGAGACGTCGTAGTCATGTGACCCTTGACGTTATGAGGGACCATCACGGTCGCCCGCTTGACTGACCATATTGCAACATCATCGCGATACCTAGGGTTATTGCGTATATGCAACGCGATTTGTTAGGGTGAAACGGTTTCCTTCAGCCATTTTGTTTACTGAAGACTATCATCTTGGTTTCAGTGGTGGCTGTGGACCTGGAAGGCTCCTAATAGGGCGGCATGTGTATTCAGTTATTTTCGATTGAATGACACCTCCACGCATATCTAACTTTATCAAAAACGATACAAAATCACCACAACTGACCCACAACTGACCCAACAAAGCCACAGTCTTTAAAGGGATTTGGTTCTTATGGGATTCTATGTCCTCTAATGTGTCCGCGAGATCTCTATAGCTGTGTTTCTTTCTCAAACAATCCCAAATCTTCGAAACGGACATTACTTGGTTAAAATACGCCCAGAACCCTATCAATATGAGTAGCTCGTAGTAATATAGGTCCCTAAAAGGTTGTTCAAATGTTCCTGAGTATACTGCAGTAGCGTAGAAGAGCCTTTTATTTGGAACAGTTTTAACCTATTATTCCTATTTTTAACCTTTGTGGTCTGTTCTGACTAGATTTAACCCATCCCTAACACACGCATTGTTTACCACAACAAACTGACCATTCAGATCAATGTTGGGCCTTGCGAAGCTAAGAGATTAGATTCGATTTCGAATCTTAAGTAGATATTCGTCTTCAGTAGATAATCGGTTCGATTGGAAATCGGCTACCCGACAGGGGTGGCGCCAGGGATTTCTCGACAGGGGGGCTAACCTCTCCGACAGGGGAGCTATAACATTTGACCTCCCAAACGAAGGAAAATGAGTGAAAATTGGTAAATTGGAGAACCAAAATAGAAGGAAATTGAGTATATTTGTTGATTATTTAACCCTTTACCTAACCTGAAAAGCAGACGACACTTGCAAAAATAATTCTTGAATAACTAATTTTTTAAATTTTTTGTCTCAAAAACATAGGTTATGACCCCTCGTTGGGACGAGCTCGACGAGCTCGTTCCAACGAGGGGTCATAACCTATGTTTTTGAGACAAAAAATGAAAAAAATAATGAAAATTAATTGGCGATTTTTGAGAATAGCGCTGGCGGGTTTTGGCCGTTAGCTTAGGTAAAGGGTTAAAGTAAACATATTATAATAATGTCGGGAAATATTTCATCTATAAAGCCAGTTTGACGAACGACATTAAGGAATTTCGTGAGAATCACTATTCTCTATCAAAGTTCCAGTGCTGCACGGGTTCGAGACTGACAAGCCGAGATATCTACATGCGATTGTCGGAAATTTTTCGTGAAGTTGGGTTTACGAGACTCTCCGGCGGACTGACTAAAAATCTCCGATGGGGGACTGGAACGCTCAGACGGAGGGTTGTACCCCCTCGCCCCCGCCCTCCCCCCTTGGCGCCACCACTCCTATCCGATTCGTTTCCTCTCGAATCTTTTTGCATATGAATATAGCTTGGTATCTGTCATCTCTACGGGGGGCGCGGCGGTATTGCGGTAACCGGTTCTCGTCAGATCACCGAAGTTAAGCAACGTCGAACCGAACCCGGTTAATCATTGGATGGATAGCCGTTCGAGCGATCGATTCGAACTCCCGCGGTGTGTCCTTGGGCAAGGCACTTAACCCCG
Source organism: Pictodentalium vernedei (assembly GCA_031216915.1). Classification (NCBI taxonomy): domain Eukaryota; kingdom Metazoa; phylum Mollusca; class Scaphopoda; order Dentaliida; family Dentaliidae; genus Pictodentalium; species Pictodentalium vernedei. The sequence goes on along the minus strand of CM062289.1, from coordinate 441,070,710 downwards.
ATTGTCCACATGGGGGCACGATGACGCTGTGTACTGAGGCGTACTGCATGTTGATGGTACGCATGTCTTCAACCAATCTAACCCTGCCTGTGCTGCAGTGCGGAGTTACGATGTTGAGGAGCTGGCAGCTGCTCGTCGTTGCTCGCTGGTTCTCTCCGAGTACTCCGGCTTCCTCCACCCGTAAAACTGTCACGGTCATGATTAGCGATTGTGCAAAAGTATATGATCTTAAACACCAGTAAATAAATAAATTAATCTGTCATCTTCACCGTCTTACAAAACATACAGTTCAGATGGAAATCGCACAAAAATAATGTTGAAATAAAAGACTGAGTGTAACTTTCACTACATTAACATAAATAACATCTGCACTTATGCCACAAGCCAATGCTAATTTCAATATTACTGGTCTCTCCCTACCACTGTTAAATGCAAATTTTAGCCCCCCCCCCCCCCCAGTTAGAAATTCACTACCCTTCTGCCCCCCCCCCCCCCAATCGGAAACCTCTAGCCATGTCCCTGTTTACAACCACATAAGTATCCTAGAATGTATTTCTGAGTGCGAAAGGCATTCCGTAAGTGGGATTCCGAATATAAGACTTGTATGTGATTCTGTGAATCTACTAGTGGTGTAAGTCCGAGATGTGCTTATGTAGTAGTTAACATTGTAAGCACATCGCATGCAGCACATGAGCATATATCTTACCTCCTTCAAGTATCTGGGAATTTCATTGATTCAAAGACTCCACATGCAGACTGCATATAAAACCATATACTGCCTGTCAACATCAATATACGCTGACAGCTATGGGTAATCTCCCCTTTGTTTATTGATTATTCAAAATGGCGGCCGATAAACGCTTCAAGTTGAAAGATTGAGCGTTGGAAACCCATATTTGGTCTGATGTGCAGGCTAGGCAACTTAAAAGGCTTCATATTCTGTGGATGTGTGTCATGTTACCTTTAAAATGAAACTGTTTGGTATGTATGAATTTGCCTTGTTACAATTTATGGGAGAGTGTCTGTAGGCACTCTCTCATAAATTGTAACAAGGCAAAGACACGTGAACACATTGTGAGAATTCTCTCATTTAATTTTGATCGCTGTTGTTATTAGTTCTGTGCATCGATGCAGCAGTCGGTAAGATATATTCGTTACACAGTTTGTTGGTGACCTCATTCCAATGTGGAATTAACTGACACCATATATACCATATTAGACCACCAACAAACTGTGTAACTAATAATGTTGGATGTGCTGATGTATTCTATGGGACAATGTGTGCCCAACACATGCGACACACGAGCACAAACAATGAAAACTGCATTATTTAGGCATAAAAGGATTATAGAAAGGATTCTATGTCTGATCCTGTCTCGCCCAAGTCTTCAACATGTTCAAAACGATCGCCCCAATTATGTAAGCTCGTATCGGTATTTACATTTCCTTGACCCAGTGCATTCTCGGGTACATTACACATACGAACCAGTCTGCTGATCGTATGGGGATGTGGTTGTGTTCTAGTGCACAATGTTTTCACATTGCATGCAGCACATGGGCACACGCCAGATGTGCCGATATGTGCCTATATCAAAGTGAACAATATGTCACAAAAACATATATCACACTCTACAATTAATCCGAATCAACTGGGTTCAGTGAAAATGAGTTCAACCCAACTGATTCCAGAGTTCACATAGGCACATGCGATAAAAATGGATTCCATGGGCATAGAAAAGCTATAGAAGGGATTCTATTGAACGTGTGACTAATATTTTGTCGAATGTGCTTGTATGCAAGTGCACAATGTGTATAAATTGCATGCAGCATATGGGCACATGCCAGATGGATACGTGTTTATGACTTGTGACCCATTTTGCATTTTCATATTATGTGAAAATGAAAAAATGGGTCACAATAATATATAGCATTATCATATAGGCACACGTGATGAGAAAGATATCCTATGTAAAAATGGGAAACCATGGCAAAACTGAAGAATATATTAACCTAATGTTAATGTATTTTTAGACTATAAGAGGATTCAATGGAATGGGACTGGTGTTTGGTGGAATGGCTTGTATGATAGTGCGAAAATGAGGTCATGTGTGTTGCGTAGGGCTGTCACGATTAATCGATTAATCGATTGTCGATCGGTCACGCCCAAATCGATTAGCATTTTCCTTTGTCGAAGAATCCTTACATTTTACCCCGTTTTAGACGTCTAATAATTTTTTTAAAAAAATGAGGAAAAACTATTGTTTCTAAATGTAAAAGGGTCAAGAACGTCGACGTTAAACCTCAAGAAGCCGATAGAAGCATTTGTCTTTTAGGTATATTCAAAGCTTTGATGTTCTGAACTTTTGAACCGTCAGTGTTATAATCAAGACTGGTCGGCAGTTGCGAAGTTCGCAACTGCCGACCGGTCTTGATTATTACATTGACGGTTCAAAAGTTCAGAACATCAAAGCTTTGAATGTACCTAAAAAAATGATCGTCTTCGTTGTTTACTTGAGGTAGGTCAACTGACTTGAACTTCATGTTTAACGACTTCAAAGAGAGGGAGAGGGGGTCATTTAGGTACGATCAATCGATTACTATCGATTATTTGCGACGATTAATCGATTCCTAAATTACAAAATCGTGACAGCCCTAATCCGATGGTCCATTCACCATAATGTTTAGTGGCGAGATAAGTAGTTTTTCAAATAGCCATTTTCTCACAAAAATAAAATTAAGAGGGTACTGATAATGGGATATTTATGTAATAAATCGCTGACCACAAGGATTGGAATGTCTTCGTGGGAGCGGTTGAAGTATGTTTGGTTTCACTAAGCCTTTATCATGCCCATCGACACCCACATACATGGTAGCGATAGGGGAAAGCACATTAATGTACATGAGTGTATTCTCGTGGAAGTCCAGGGATCCGCCTGTAGCAATGCTTGTTCCATTTTTCAGTTTTCAAGTGAATCCAGTTATGCTGTTTTGCTAGGTGTATATATATTCCAATTTTATGTATTTTGAAATATATATGTAAACTAACGTACATGGTAGATTTCGCGGGGCCGTCATATGTGTCGTACAGACACAGCACATGTGCGAGTAGCGAATTACTGTTTGCTATTCAAACTCACGTGTCCATGTGATGCGCGAGGACGTGCTTTAGACAAGCTGATTTGTAATTTCGGTTGTAAAATCTGCTTATTTATACAGCTGTCGAAATTATAGGTTGGTGCATGCACTTTTATAAACTCCCTGCTCAAAAACGATCCACTGAGGTTCTCCGGTAAATTTCTCTAATACACTTCCCCATCACTTACACACACCCCGATACGATTCTAACCCGGGGCTGAGTCTAATATACTGTTTTATATAATAAAAACACAAGGTTCCGCTCTACAGTTTCGCACTATTGCACAGGGGTGAAATTCGAAACATAGGGCATATGTTGAAACTAAGGCCAAGTAAAATAGAGATATATTTTTAGTATCGGCTGTATGATTACATTAGGCTTTTTGTTGGACATGAGAATTTGAAGTTTTGGTCCCAAAGTTGGAGTCTGATATATAGGGGTAAATTACCAGATGAATTATGGGAAATAGTGGCTTCGAAAAATTGGCTATTTTTGAAAATGTAATTTTTACACGAGTTTGTTACCAGACATGTAACTAAAAAATGAAATGGAAACATTTTTTAAAAAATTTAATTTAGAAACAGGGGATGCTATGATCCATGGGTAGGTAGGTGGGTGGTGAGGAAATTCAGCTTTTAAGGCTGCTGGGTGGCTGAAAATGACTGGTTTCGCCATTTTTTCATTCAATTTTGCAGGTTGAAGTCTTGTCTTTGACAATAAATTATTCCACCCACATTCAGCTTGCTTATTTCTACTAAGTCAGATAGTGTTATATGTTTTTTTGTGGATTTGAGAAATGTAATACGTATTATGGGTTCGATAACTAAGTTACAGAATATATGCATTTGAAGAGAGTGTATGGCATGTCATTTTTGGAAATGCCTGGAAAATGTGGAGCGGAACCCAAGACATGTCGAGCATTTCAAATACAAAATTACTCACGAATTTTCAATGCACGGACAATATCTTTGACAAACATGTGCATTATTTCACTGGTGATCAACAATAGATGCCCTCCGTCTTCGTTGCAATTGTCATCAGCATTTGGTTGGAACACTTTCGTGTCAATGATCTTGAGACACAGTAGAGTATCCTGGCGTCTATACAATCTATATCCTTTGATTGATGGACATTCTAGAAACAACAAAAAAACTCATAAATAACGGCGTTCTCGGAAAATAAATGAATGAATAAAATAAATTTATAGAAAATTAAAATAAAACAAAAATGACGGTAACAATAGAAACCCACCATCAAAGGATAGGCTATTTTTAACCGTCTTTAGACGGTTGTCGAAAGACAAAAATTTCAGTCTGTAACTTTTTCCATCTGATGCATCTAGGAATTTTTATCCAACTCAGTTTAACCTTGAACTCGATCCAACAAAACTGAAGTGATTAAATTTCAAGGCGCATTTATCGAAAAGCGTTTTGCTTCTTGAATTTTCGATATTTCGCCATAAATGTTGAAAGGGGTTAACTAACAACACGTAGAGAAAACCAAGAGGATCCCTAAGCTTTTCGTTTGAATACGTGCATTATCTTATGGACGGCTGGACAGAAACACGGAATTTGTACGAGCAGCGGAAAGCTTGAGTGAAAATCCTTTATCTCTTTTCAGCCACGGATGAGATGATTCAGGATTTCAAACGAAATTCAAAGGTATTATTTTTATTATGTGCATTCAGTATTAATAACACATTTGCCGTTTTTGCGGCATTTGCAGTTTTTCCACTGAGAATTTCGTCCAAATGATGTTCAAAACAACAACCAACTGAATGAAATCACTCGCTGGTCTCTCAAGCCAGAGGTCCCGGGATCGATCCTCGGACGGGATAGTTCTCGAGGTGTCCGAACACTCTCTGTCAGCAGCAAAAATTTAATTAATGAAGCATCGGGTGCAACCCGGGTACAACCCGTACACATTAACCCTTTACCTAACGCAGACGATTTCAAGATTTATTATTTTAAATACCTTTTTTTTTAATTTTTTCAAAAAATTTCAACAAAACCATATCATGTGACCCCTCTTTGGAACGAGCTCGGCGAGCTCGTTCCAAAGAGGGGTCACATGATATGGTTTTGTTGAAATTTTTAGAAAAATATTATTTTTTCCGAAAATCAAATTGCATATTACGCGGGCGGATGCGGGCGATTCGTTGGGTAAAGGGTTAATTGAAATTTTGCTACTGATGATTTTTATTACCTGGTAAACGCATGCGTAGACATCACTGTCCATGCGTGGATTACGACCAATCCACGCCGACTGTCCTTGGTATATTATGTTTTTAGACAAGACTACGATGATATACATCGAGTCCATGGCACCTTTTATTTTACCATGAAGGAAGATATATCCGTAAAGGGCATACGATACAAAGAACAACAAATCATTTTGTGATGTTGAGATTAAATCCTATGTTGTTGGTTGGAGTGGTCCTATTCAACCCGCTTCTGTTTTTCTGGCAATAAAGTGGTCATGCAAACAAAACACATCAATGTAAATAAATGCTTCTGTGAATCACTGGTCATTCGATGTAACACTAACTAATTCGCTGTATGATAGAAAACAATAGCGTCTGTATTTGGTATCAAAAAGTCCATTTGGCTGAAGCTTGTTTTGGAATTCTAAAAAACATGACATTCATCGGCATTTGCGAAATGTTTTGTGACAGGCGTTTCTTCTTTTGTAGTCCCTAAAAGAAGTTGATGGATTAATCAACAAATGGATCCAGCAACAAATGGATCCTGCAACATTTTCTCTTAAATATTTAAAAATTGTAACATTCAGTTCTGTAAGTATGCCCCCAATAGAAATAGGAGAACGCGCGCAATACTAAAATGAATCTGTGTAAAACCTGTTCTTCCCATATTCAATTCCTATTAATTCAATGTGTATGCTTGAGGGTTCATCTCATTAATAATTGAAAAAGTTCGAGATGTTTTGCGATGTGCGACGTTTCGGAACAGTGAATTGATTTACATGACGACGAAACCAGCAATGTTGGATGAAGAACACCAGTATCGTCTTGTTGACGATTATACACTTGCCTTTTAACCCTTTACCTAACGTAACGGCCAAAACCGGCCAGCGCTATTCTCAAAAATCGCCAATTAATTTTCATTATTTTTTTCATTTTTTGTCTCAAAAACATAGGTTATGACCCCTCGTTGGAACGAGCTCGTCGAGCTCGTTCCAACGAGGGGTCATAACCTATGTTTTTGAGACAAAAAAAGAAAAAAATTAGTTATTCAAGAATTATTTTTGCAAGTGTCGTCTGCTTTTCAGGTGAGGTAAAGGGTTAAAATTCTGGATAAATCAAAATCACGACGACTGAAATTGTAAATATTTGCGAAAAGTCTCAACAACAGCAATATTTTGGAACATGCTTTATTATACGTCTGTTCTATGTAATCCACATCTACAGCAACACTAAACCACGCGGAAAATGAAAATCTGTTCCACACATATGTGCCGAACGGAAATCGTTGGCGGACTAGCTGCCTGACTAGTTTTAAATAGAAGCGAAATTTCACTGGAATTTTCTACAAATCGTGCAACGCAATTACAATTTGAATCGCTAGCGATAGCTGAAAACCGTCCCCTGAGTTCCAATGTATTCGATGTGTCAGTTGGCTCATAGAACACATTAGAACTCAGGGGACGAAATAGTAACACGGGTTCCTCTCGCACATTTGGTTGGCGATAAAATGTGTTCTTTTTGTTGACAGTTGTCAAATGAATTGTTGAGTATCCTTCTAATACTTGTTTTTAGGCACGAAGGCGTGTAATAAACACAGAATGACATGCGTGTGTGAATGGGTTAATCGATATGGCACTTGTGCCATCGCGGAAGGATAAAACTCGAGGCCTGCAGCCTCTCGTTCTATCCTGCAGCGCTGGCACTCGTGCCATATCAATTAACCCGTTCACACAAGCGTGTCGGCCTGTGTATTTCCTGTGCGAGTCGATTGGTTGTTCAGCTCGAGAGAATTGAAGATAAATTACAAAAAATAAAACGATATGCCTTTGTTACGTTTACCCTTTCAACACTATGTTCCTAAACAAATCTCCCAACACAACACGTTTTTTTTTACAAAATGACAACCCTATTGGTGAGAGAAAGAGTTCGCAAAAGATTAATCATGCAGCCCCCAAAAGACTAAGGGTTTAATACTTTACCTAACTTAACACTGATACGCATACAACTGTATTACGGAAATCACAAAATTTCGTTTATTTCCATTTTGGACTCCAAAACAAAGCTTATGACACCCCTGCACCCAACATTTGAAAAGACCGTCCATTTGAGAGGTAATAAGCAATGACTATTCGCTTGTTGATTGTGTCGGCTCGACGTTGACGGTACTGTTTCCCTTTTTTCAAACACTTTTGTGTACTTAATTTAGGAAGCTGATGATCATAACATCTAAAATAGTGGATGGAAATGATGTTTTGACCCTAACCACAAAACAAAACACCCTTTGCTCCACTGTTTTGACGCTTTCGTTCTCTAAACACGTTTGTATGCTAAACCCTTTACCCAACGCATCAGCCAAAACCGACCAGCGCTATTCACAAAAATCGCCAATTAATTTTCATTATTTTTCCTTTTTTTGTCTCAAAAACATAGGTTATGACCCATCGTTGGAACGAGCTCGTCGAGCTCGTTCCAATGAGGGGTCATAACCAATGTTTTTGAGACAAAAATGAAAAAAAAAATAGTTATTCAAGATTTTTGTTTGGAAGTGTCGTCTGCTTTTCATGTTATAGATACAGTGTTAACACATTTCGTGGGAATTTGTGATTAGAGTCTGAGCACTAAAGATGATATGTTTCACGTTTAGAATCCAAACACGTAATGATATTTATTATTTATTGGTGTTTAAGGTCACATACTTATGCACAATGGCTAATCATGACCGTGATAATTTTACGGGTGGAGAAAGCCGGAGTACCCGGAGAGAACCACCGAGCAACGACGAGCAGCTGCCAGCTTCCCAACATCGAAACTCCGCACTGCAGCACAGGCAGGGTTAGAGTGGTTGAAGACATGCGCACCATCGTGCAGTACGCCTTAGTACACGGCGTCATCGCGCCCCCAATGCGGACAATCGGGTTAAGTGTCTTGCCCAAGGGCACAACTCGGGAGTCCGAATCGATCGCTCAGACGGTCACCCATCCAAGGATTAACCGGGCTCGACGTTGCTTAACTTCGGTGGTCTGACGAGAACCGGTTACCGCAACGCCACCGCGCCCCTAAACGTAATAATTATATGCCAGAAGTTATCATTTAGCTAAACACATAGTGACAACCTAAGCATTTTGCTAAACACGCATGTGCTTAACATTTAGATAAGCGTGTAAAAGCTAAAATTTAACTAAACACACAAACACTCTACATTCAGACCCATGATATGCACCATTTTATCGCTTGTGGAAATGGGAATTTATCCATTACCCTCGCTTTGAACGTGATGTCACATTAGGCAAAATGAACTTTATTATACAGATTGGTAAAATGCTAATTCCTCGCTAAGTCAAAGCTACAGTAAAGGTAACGAATGCTCAAGTATATATTCATCTTTCTGAAATGCAACATTGGAAGAGGGAGAAATGCCACATTGGAAGAGAAATGCAGAAAGGTTTTAGCCATAACGAGGAAAGTATTGTTTTAGAATAAACGTCCCGTGATTGAACTTTGAAAACCCATATTGAGGATCAAGTAAAAAGTGCAGCAATTTTTCCTGAGGAGTTTCAGGTTAACTCATTTATTTTTTTTTATTCTCACGTTGGGCGTCCGTGCATTATCGCTCCACTAACTATTCATTTTGCTCAAAATTAATTTCTCTTGCCTTAAAAAACTTTGAAATTGTTATTACACGTGTTAACCTTTTGAACCCTGGTGGTATCTTCCATGTCAGTTCAATGACAGCAATATTATTGGCAGAGTCCATGTTCATTATTTGGGGGTAGACCAATTAAAATGTTCAACGTGCAGCCATGGGGCTGCACGTTGAAAATTGTAATTGGTCTACCCCACACATTCACTTAGCAGACATCATCCTCAATGACGTTATGACGCATCATGTTTCTGAGCCAGAAAAGCGGCCGCTCAGGTTCAAAGGATTAAAGAAAATTAGAAACTCGACTCTCTAGATTATACAGCGCGTAACCCACTCTATAATACATGGGTGATAGATTTTAATTCATACACAATGTAGTGTTTCCACGTAACAGTTCATTATTTCTTAACACAGAAGAAATGCAAGAGCTCTGTAGTGAGTGGATCTCCGTGTTTAATCAATGGCCCATTAAATGTTACTGTGTATGCTTCTTGTACGCTCAAACAAGATATATACCCACTTATCCATTTCCTTCCCCGTCCGGGACGACCCGCGTTGTGCCCTTGGGCAAGGCACTTTATCCCGGTTGCCTACATGGGGACACGATGACGCCGCGTACTAAGGCGTACTGCACGTCGATGGTGCACATGTCTTCAACCGGTGTAACCCTGCTTGAAAGGAATTTGAACAGAGTTAGAATGCTGAGGAGCTGACAGTTGCTCGTCGATGCTCGGTGGCTCTCTCCAGGTACTCCGGCTTCCTCCACCCGTACAACTGCACGGTCATGACTGACCATAGTGCATAAATATGTGACCTTAAACACCAATAAATAAATAAATAAATAAATAAATAATTCCACTCGCTCACCACCACAGAAACGTACATGTATAACATCGACCATGCATAAAAAACGTAACCTGAATTAAACAGGATACGTGGTATATTGATGTTCTTCAACTTTGAAACCGAAAAGCCATTTAACGGTCTAAGATCGTGATACGGCCTCTATTCATGAAGTAGATAATTGCTTAGTGAATTTGTGTGGTAGATCAATTAAGATTTATAACATGCAGCCCGAAGGCCGCACGTTGAAAATATTGATTGGTCTTTTCCGTCGTAACGAATACAGACTCTTCTTCCGGTTGATGATGTCGAACTGGCATGGAATATAACATCAATACCCATTGTGTTAAAACAGTCAAGCCAAAGTGTAAAGTTTTATCACAGATACTACAACATCACCACATCCCTTTCATTTATAGATCCATATCGGTCTCTCCTAGAATTTTACCCAACACGTATATCGGATGGCACAAAAAAGTAAATCTTGACTAACTAAACCTTTCCAGTTTCTTGCACCACAGACCTAGTTTATGGCTGAAACGATATTTTTTTATTTTGACTTTTTTTTTCTTTTATAATTTTTATATTCAGAAAAACTTCAAATATATAAATAGACAGAACGCGATGTGTGTTTGAATGGCGTAGTCATACGCTGGAATGGCGTAATCATGATTACGCCATTCAAACATACATCGCGTTGGAATGGCGTAATCATATTTGGAATGGCGTAATCATATTACGCTCGAGCCTACGACTCTCGCGAAATATGACGACGCCATTCCAATTCGTTATGTAAAACACCCGCCGATCCAAACACACATCGCGTCCTGTGTTTATTACACAGCAATGCATTAGTATTCATTTAAATAAACAAATTTTAATTCCGATGTTTAAACCCAAACGTGAAGAGTTCCTTTGTTTTGTCTGAAGCTTTACTGATCAAATGGATCGATAAAAAATCAAAACAACTTTTTCGGAACCAGTGTTTGTTGAAATTCGAATCGCTGTTTCTCTTCGGCTGGTGCCCATTCACGGCTAACCATTTGGAAGCAAATATTGTTAGTAAAAATATAAGTACAAATTTATGCAGATTTGCAAAACAGCTGGGAGAAACGTTTTTTAAAAGACGTTCGAAGCATGTCAAGATGAACGAAGATTTACCGAAATAACATTGACCAATTTAGATATAACGGGGTCCACAAAACGAGACGGCACGGGACTGAGTTATCGTTCTGGTTGGAAATGATTGTTTTTTTTTTAAATATTATCTCATTTTTGGTTAACTAATTTTTTTTTGAACCGACTTTATTTTGCTTTGGACGTTTTCATTTTCACACTATGCAACAGACGGACGATAACTGTATAACGAAATTTGGAAACTTTTTCGAAGCTCGATGGGAAAGGGTTGCTGGGAAAAAAGTTCGGCTTGTACATCACCCTTTGAATACAGAATCATATTATATCATATTTATATCATAGCGGCAATTCCGTTAAATACAATGGTTTAAAGTTGAATAGATGTGTAATAATACACAATAACCAATACATGTACAATAAATATAAAGATTAGTGCATTTCTGCTTTAAGCAGTGAGCATAGGAATGTAGGTGTTTCACGGCGGGTGAGCACATTTTGCGAGTTGACACTCAGTTTTGAACTGTTGCTTTCAGACTCCTCGGCTAAGACAAAATCTTGCGTATCAGTAATTAAGCGAATCGCGGGGAGTCAGAAATCCGGGCAACCCTCCAACGTGTGATGAGTTACCCCCGAGCAGAGTTACGAAGAGATACCACAGTCAAGGTAGGGCGCTAGGTTCCACAAACCACAGAGTTGGGGTCAGCCAGCATCTTGTCACTTCTCCTTTGGTCTATCACATTAGTTTATCGATTTTATTATATACTTGAAGATCCCTACAGAGAAAAAAGTTACAGTATATAATTAATTAGTAGCTGAAACGAGACCTTTCTAACCCCTTGAACAATCGGATCCTGGAATGGTGTCGACTTTGGGTACACTTACAGTCAGATGGGTCAGTGCAGTATCATTATATAGGGAGGATAAAATAATAACTGCAGTCTGCAGCCGTCTGGCTGCAAACTGTAGTTATTATTGCATCATAAATGCCCCCGTGTATAGACTTCTTACAATAAGATAAAAATGGGGCGGAATTGTGTCTTGGACCGAAAACTCAGTCTTTCAGGTTCAATGAGTTATTTCCCATCTGGATATGCTGATATTAGCCCTGTTCCTCGAATAAGCGTACATTGATAATAATTTTATATTATAGAATCGTGTTCAATAAAAAAATTGTGGTGAGGAATAGACTTTCTCACCTGCAAGAATAGATGTAATTCTTATAAATCATCAGCCACAGATCAACTGTATCATTCAAGCAATCCGAAAGCCCAGAAAAACATGCACCGATGAAATCTGGATACAAATGTCACATTTCGTGCTTAACACGTCACAGAAATTCAGGAGTACTGTTTTTGGAAATGAGCGGTTGTAAAATAAATGTGTCGCTGTTTCCTTTGTGCTGTTACAAAAGACATAGCTCAGTTTTCAAAAGCTTACATCTCAGAAAAGACATAGCTCAGTTTTCGAATGCTCACATCTCAAAAGCTTACAATACGTAAATAAAATTCTGTGTAGAATTTTAAACAAGCGATTGGAGATATGTATCACCTTTTTATGTTGAGGGGAATTTTAGGGATCAACTTCCAGTCGTCAGATTGAAGTTTGATATCTGAACGCTCATTCCTTTTTCCATGGGGTTGAACTTTTTTTTTTGCAGATACATTGGGTAGCATATTGTGTTCGCTTGTTTCAGCGTTTCTAATCCTTCAAACTTAATATTTTGCCGTTTAAACCGGTGCAGTATTTCTCCTTTCCAAAATTTTGGAATTGCATTTATTACTCCCTGGTAAACAGTGAAGGTGATTTTGAAATTACAGAAATTGCAAAATTTCTCAAAGGATAATACATTTATAGTATCCGATTGTAAGTCATTAATAAAAAAAAAAGATACCAATGTTCCAATAAGACTAAAATCCTCCTCTGCTGATTGGACTAGAGCTCACTTAGTATATTCTATGTTTACGGCTCAAGTGGCAAATGTTACCGTCTGACGTCACAACGCGAAATATTTTTAATGACGTCACCCGTTTCGTAACTGCTTCATCAACGGAGTGACTAGCAAGCCGCTTCATTTTTCTGGATGTTTCACGTGTGCAGCAGACGGAGTTCTGGATGAAGTGTTGTTTAAATTACAAACCGATTTACGATTTGAACTGAAATGGAACGAGTGTATCTGGTTTATTAATTATTTATCTAGTGTCGTCGTGGATACACGAGAGGTTTATTTACTAAACCTGTGATCGTTAAAAGTTGCCTTGAACAAGGAAACTTTTAACGATCACAAGTTTAGTAAATAAGCCTCTCTCGTGTTTCACGATGTAGGGTTTGGGCTATGGGTAGTGTCTATTGGAACATATACGTTACTGTGATGACCTGACGGTAACATGGTCTGAAGTTTGCGGCTCGGAGCGTATGTTCAATCTCGACGCTTCGCGTCTCGGTTGAACATAAGCTCCAAACCGCAAACCTCAGACCATGTTACCGTCCATTCATCACATTAACTTCCCCGCGGGAACCCCGGGAAGTGAAGCAGTGCCTGTTCGCTGAGGTAAACAGGCTGTGTTTTACTGGTAAAATAGGACCCAGTCACCAATGCTTGGGATGTACAGACCCTCTCTAAAATGGGCAACATGGCTTATTAACGCTCACCCCTGGTCTTGAGTTGATACTCATGTTGTGGTCATGATTAGCCCTTCTGCAAAAATATGTGACCTTAAACGCCAATAAATAAATAAATAATCACAATAACTTATATTGTTACACCAAATCTTGTTAAAAATAGTTGTATTTGATTATTATAAAAGAAAGACTGAGAGAGTATTTCGTCTTTCGTTGTTGTGTCATCAGTGTCCAAAATAGACCGTGGAGATAAAACATCTTTCCAGAATGAACTAGCGTATTCCCCTATTCTCTTTAAGCCTTCTTTGTGTGTGTGCCAAATCTTATAACTCCACATACTGTCGAAATGATTAATTAAAAGGATGTAAATATCATGGAATCTATTAGTGTTTTAATCCACGATAGTTTTAAAGCAAAACATAAGGTTTGTCAGTACAGACATGTTATGCAACCGCACTGCAAAAACATAGGTTTTCTTTAGAACCAAAACTGGTTCTAATCTTGTCCCTGAGATGGAACCAGCTCTGTTTAAACAGTATTTATTTCAAATCAAATAAATTCACCAAGATTAGCATTCAGTTTTAACAGAATATTACATGAACTGAAGAAGATTCAGCACTGAACTTGGAGCTTATTGAACGCAGTCACCAAAGATTTTGAAACAAAAGAGATATGAACAGTTGGCATATCAAACCAGTTTTGGTTGGTTCTGTATAGAACCAAAACTGGTTCGATATGCCAAATGTTCATATCTCCTTTGCTTAATAATGATTTGAGACAACCTCGTATAAGCTCAAAACTTACGGCTGAAATCCCCTCAATTTATGTTTAATTCTGTTAATATTTAATGTTAATCTTTATAAATTTATTTGATTTGAAATAAATACTGTTTAAACAGAACTGGTTCCATCTCAGGCACAAGATTAGAACCAGTTTGGGTTCTAAAGAGAACCTATATTTTTTGCAGCGCGTCCTCTAAAAAATTAAAATTTTGTTTCGTTTTATTTTATCATTTTTCCCCGTGCAGAGAAACTTGAAAAAATTCAGCCGGATTTGTCAGTAATGTTTTCCTCTGGGTCATGTTGAAGTGTTAAACAGTTAATTAGCACTGGTTGAGCAAGTGTTTTTATCACAACACAGCCGTTCTTCCGATTAGTGTTAGGTACCGAAAAGACCAGTCGTTGAGAAGATTTTCATTTTTTTTTTATTTTCAAGGTAATTGTTAAAAATATAGTTTTCACTAAATAAATTATATTCGATCCGCAGAATTGTAAACGTATTTCCGTGATTTCACTTTATTTCTTCCCCACACCCTCTTTTTGATTCTATCTATATGATTTGTGTTTACCTTTAGTCCAGATATCTTTGAAAATATGTCCTCTAGTCCAAGGGCTGTTTTAAGAGAGGATCCATTGTCACTAAGATACAATGTAGAATCGTCAGCATACCGTCTAAATCGGTATTCGCAGTTTTGGATCGTAATTCCCTTAATATTAGGGCTGTTTTTCATCGAGGCACTGAGTATTTCTTCGCTACGAATAACTACTAAATTAGGCGACAGCAGATCGTCCTGTCTCACACCTTTTTCCAAGTTGAAGTTTTCTGACAAATGACCATTGTTTAAGACGTTGCTGGAAGTACTGGTGTAAACGGCATGCAACCAATCTATAATATAATAATATCTGTCTAGCCACCCTATGTCTACCACCACCCCACCCCACCCCCACCCCAAATAAAAAATACATAAATCTAGGCAGAGAAGCCATCGGAACCAGATGTTTTGTTATATTTTTCATTGATTTAAGGATTTCTTAAAGTTTCGAGTTCACAAAGCTGACCCTCTAATTCCTCTTTCTCATTTTCATCCAAAAAGTTAAAAAAAAATATCTTGTCTGTTATCTTGTCTGTTTCACTATGTGAAGTGTTAGGGGATAGTCGCGACAATTCAAGATTTTTATAAAATTACTTTGTTCACTTAATTTTTCCTTTGTATCCTTTGCTTCACACCCATCTGGTTTTATTAATTTGACAATAATGTTTTTCAGTATGACCCCGCCTTTCTAAATTGTAAAAATGTTTCTTTGGCGTCTCACCTTCTACTTTCCAATTCATTTTGTTTCTTAAAATTATTCCCATTATATTTTTGTCTTTAATAGCTTTATGTTCTGTTTTCAGCCGTTCGATATCCTCTGACACACGTTTCTCTCTCATACAACCTTTCATTCAAAGTATTTACTTCATTCTCAATTTCCTTTTGCCTTTTATCTACCTAGCGGAGGCGCGGTGGCGTCTACCTGGCGGGGGCGCGGTGGCGTCTACCTGGCGGGGGCGCGGTGGCGTCGCGGTAACCGGTTTTCGTCAGATCACCGAAGTTAAGCAACGTCGAGCGCGGTTAGTAGTTGGATGGATGACCATTTCAGCGACTGATTCGTGCTCCCGCGTTGTGTCCTTGGGCAAGGCACTTAACCTCGATTGCCCATATCGGGGCACTATGACGCTGTGTACTAAGGCGTACTGCACGTCGATGGAGCACATGTCTTCAACCAGTCTAACCCTGCCTGTGCCGCGGTGCAGAATTCAGAGTTACGATGTCGGAGAGCTGACAGCTGCTCGTCGTTGCTCGGTGGTTCTCTCCGGGTACTCCGGCTTCCTCCACCCGTAAAAATGTCACCGACATGATATGACCCTGGCTGTTAATGTGTCGTTAAACCCTAATAAATAAATAAATTCGAAGTGGCGTATGAAATGGTTTTAACTGGTATCATTAACTTTGGCGGTTTTCCCCAAAGTTGTTCATTAATATTGAACATATTATTATTATTATTATTATTATTATTATTATTATTATTATTATTATTATTATTATTATTGTTATTAACAGAGTACTAGTCTATTGTTTCCGCTATGACTGACTTAATCATTGTTACATAGTCCGAGTCGTTTAACCCTTTACCTAACGTAACGGACAAACCCGGCCAGCGCTATTCTCAAAAATCGCCAATTAGTTTTCATTATTTTTATTTTTTTTGTCTCTAAAACATAGGTTATGACCCCTCATTGGAACGAGATCGCCGAGCTCGTTCCAATGAGGGGTCATAAGCTATGTTTTTGAGACAAAAAATTGAAAATAATAGTTATACAAGAATTGTTTTTGCAAGTGTCGTCTGCTTTTCATGTTAGGTAAAGGGTTAAGAGGCCGTTGTTGAATTTCCACAGTCCTTTTCTTCTCTCTCCTCTGTTGACTTAAAATAGATAATTCAAGACTTAGGCTGAAGAAAATGAATCTTTTGATTCTCTGGCTGCGGCGCATTCGTTTTTTTTCGGCCTATGTTCGTCATATTTATTTTTGAGGCAAAATTCAAAATGTATAAAACTATCATAGTTTCTGATTTTAACGGTATCACATCGCGATTTGCAATGTAATATGTCGTATACATTGATACAGTATTGTTATTTTCTTCGCCAAATGCGATACGATTCTCGTATGTATGTACCAAAAAATAGTTATTCAACTGGTTGAGATCTAGATTAAGTTTTGGTGGTATGATTTTGTTCATCAAAAATTTTTAAGTACAAATTATTGGAGAGTACCAAAAGGCACTCTCCAATAATTTGTAATAGAATAAATTTGTTTAAACAAACTCTTATTTACGTTTGACTGATTACGAAGCACGGGTAAGGAATTTGTAGGCGTTTGCACTGGTACCCGCATTTTTTAGGAGGGCCTAATTGAGGCTTCCAGCACTCAACCAGTTCATGAACTCCTTATTATTTTTAATCTGAATTTTAGTTGTTCTATATTGATTTTGGGTTGTATGGTCACTGAAAACTATCAGTGAAATCAACATGGAAGCTCTAGTATTTAATTTTAGGCTTTCACAACTGGAAGTTAGGCATCGGCGACCATTCCATCAGGTTTAAAACCTAAAAATTCAAACCGCTCTCCCTCATTCGTTTTAACAAATAATTGCATGAGAATCAATTATTTAATTTGGATTGGCCTTATGGTTTCGTGATCTGATCTGGATTTAATAAGAATGTCCGCGGTTTCAAATTAAGTCTGCAATCAGATGCTATTAGGAAATAATCGAGACGCGCCATTTTAATTCTTGGGCCCCCTCCATGTATAACGCACCTGATCACCCTTTTGTTGTCGCCAAGCATCATGCACGTCCTGAACAGTGGCGTAGATAAAGGGGGGGGGGGGGGGAGGGGGGGCCACCAGAAGTTTTGTCTAAAATTTTTTGGGACCATTTTTAGGCGAATTCTGCCTAATAACATTAAAATGCTGGCTTTGGGGATAAAAACATGCCATTTGGGGTAAATTTGGGGTAAAAAAGACCAAATTTCAGTACATTTGCAGTAAACAACAGATTCTTTCTGTGTGTTTAGGTTTTTGTTGTTGTTACACTGTCGGAAAATTTTCGGTCTATCTGAAAATTTTGGGCTTGCCCCTTCGCCAACGAAAAGCTATCTACGCCACTGGTCCTGAACAGTATTTTCTCATTTGCTGTTTTATTATGCTTGTTGTTAATCGTGTCGATATCATAGTTTTATTGAACATTCCAGTCCCCACCAATTATTATGGTCGCATTACCGATGTTTACAATTTTATCGAAAAAAGTTGTAAAAACCGGATTATCATCAATGGGGCCATAAACAGCCGCTATAGTAAGTCCTTTGTCGTGTATTGATATGTCAAGGGTAATGTAGTTTTCCTTTGCATCCAATAATGTTTTTTGTGGTAAAGGAAAACAGTTTTCCTAAAGAGTACAGCGGTTCCCCTACTTGAGTTAATGTGAGAACAGAATATTGCTGCGTAGCGCATCTCCACTGATTTCTCCAAATAATTTCTATTTGTTTACACGAGTGGGTGTCCATCAGAAGATAAATATCGAATCTTTCGCTACGGAGCGACAAAAATTGCCACGTTTATTGTTTTCCGCTGACCAGAGTCCTCGGAAATTCATGATTCGAATTTTAACTTTCGCCATTTTGGACGCCGTTTTGGTATAGAGTAGATTTTAAATCGTGAAACGTCTTCATCTGAATTTACTAGATTTGTGAATATTTAGAGGATATCTACGCTATTTTAGTGAATAGTGGGATAGTAGCGATATTCACTAAAATAGCGTAGATTTTCTTTTTATTATATGCTTTGTGACATTTTACATTCAGCCCAATTCGACTACAAACAGTTTCAAGACAATAACAAAATGCTGCTGGTAGTTCCTGCAAGGCGACGTTCATGGTGACGTCATGCACCGAAACGTAACGCCATTAGGAAGCTACTGAAACAAATTCACCGTGTGGACCTGAAAGTATTATTTTTCACACGCGCAAGCGCTCGCGAAAAATAAAACTTTCAGGTCCACACTCATGAGATAATTCCCGACACTGACTAAAACAAAGTAGATTTTCTTTTTTATTATATGCTACAAGACATTTTATTACATAATATTCAGCCCAATTCGACCCCAAATGCATACCATTCAAAACAATAACAAAGATCAGCTGGTCGTCCCTTCAAGGCGACGCGATGCAGCGTAGCGTGTCGTCATTTAGTAGGCTACTGGGGGATATTCCTCCGGATATCTATCGAGTCGATAGGTATAGAGAAATATCTTTTAGATAATTTGCGATAATTCACAGTCTAGCATATATAGAGGATATGGAATGAGTGTTTTTCTCATATAATATTTATGAAACGAGTCTAAGAATTTTCCGTTTTGGCGAGCCCAAACGGAAATTTCGGACGAGTTTCATAAATATTATATGAGAAAAACACTCATCTCATATTCTATTTATCATATGACACACACAGGCACAAATTAGCCACTTAGTATGACTTTTTAACCCATCACCTAACTTGAGTTGCAGACGGCACCTGGAAAAACATCCTCGTATAACTAAAAAAATCATTTTTTGCTTCCAAAACATAGGTTATGACCCCTCATTGGAACGAGCCCGTCGAACTCGTTCCAATGAGGGGTCATAACCTATGTTTTGGAAGCAAAAAGTGAAAATATAAAAAGGAATGAATGGCGTTTTTCTTGTAGGTAAAAGATTAATACAATATAACCCACCCTAAATAGGACAGATAACGTAAATTCTCCCTACTGAAATTATGCAAATGTCACCCAGTTGTATTTTGTTTAGCCAATCAAATTGTCCAGTTTTGAAATTGACCAATGAAAGCTCCCAACTCTAATTATGCAAATTATGAAAATGTGGCCCAGTTGTATTTTGTTCAGTCAATCAAATTGTCTAGTTTTGAAATTGACCAATGAAATTGACAGAAGGCTTTATTTATCACTGATTAATATGAAAACAAAATATCAAATGTTTTAAAGTGAACAAAACGGACGAGTCATATGATAAAATAATATTTCCGCCATTTTTGGAAAAGAAAAACAACAAAGCAATTAAAAATTATAACAGAATGCATGCTTCCTTTTGGAGGAATGATTGGTGTGTGTGTTGATAGAGAATATAATTTTTGTCGAGGCTATCTCTCAAGCCATGAGATGTTATTTATGTTAAATGAATGAACTCCTGAGTGAGAAAGACACATTCTTCAGAATGTTTTTATTCAGTGACACAACATTGAATGAATGAACAAATAAACGGATGGGCGAAGGATTAAAAGGAATGAAATAACAAATAAACGAATGAACGAAACGAACGAACGAATAAATGAACGAACGACTGAAATAACGAACGAAAGCGAACAAGCGAAAACGAACTAACGAACGAATCGGTTCCTTTTTCATTGTACTGGCAGATATAGAATATCAAGTGAGTTCCCGCCCACATGGAACGAACGATTCGAGATAACCAAATTCGACATGGGTTAAGCTTTATCGATGTTCAAATGGGCTGCGGCTTATCGTTGCTCAGGACCTGACGAATATCATATCTTTCCTGTTATATGGATGACTAATACGATAAGCAGACGACACTTGAATTCTTTTTCAAAATAACCCCTCAATCAAGTGAGCTTGTTGAGCTCGCTCGACTGTAGGTCTTAAAGTGTATTCTCGGAGCAAAAACTGAGAAACATTTATTTTTGACATTTTATTTTCTCAGTTGCTTAACCTTTTTATAAAAATATGACCAAAACCGATCAGGGTGATTTCCCAAAATTTTCTTTCAAAGTTTAAAATATTCCTAATGTTTTGCCTCAAAAACATAGTTTATGGTCTCTTATTGCAACGAGCTCGTCTAATTCCATTGAAGAATCATAAGCTATGTCTTAGAGGCGAAAAATGAAACTTTTTAGTTGTTCGAGAATTATTTTTGAAGTATCGTCTGCTATTCAGGCTAGGCGAAGGGTTTCAATGCATGGCCGAATTTCGCGGTGTATTGGAGGCCAGTTCATGACGCCTCATCACATAAGGCTTTAACCTTTATCCAACGTAACGGCAAGAATGGGCAGCGCTATTTACAAAAAATCACCATACAATTTCCATTATATTTTCTTTTTTTGTGTCAAAAACATGGTTGTGACCCCTCTTTGGAACGAGCTCGTCGAGCTCGTTCCAATGAAAGGTCATAATTCATGGTTTTGAGACAAAAAATGAAAAAAAATAGTTATTGATGAATTTTGTTTTCAAGTGTCGTCTGCTTTTCATGTTAGATAAGGGTTAAACGAACATAGCACTTTTGTCAAAAACACGTAAAAAGATAAGGAGTGGGCTTGAAAATTAGGATCGGTCGGAAAACTTTATTCCTTTCATTTGAAAGCAAAAATTAAATAACAAGAGAAAAAAGCAAATAAATTGAATGGTTATTTTATGAATAACTCTGGTTGATTATGTCCGTTACGTTAACAGCTAGAATAATAATAACACTTTGGCCGGCCGCTGTTTGCCACGGTTCTATGGTGAGAAGGTCTTGGTTACCCGTGTTCCCAACTGCCTCCCTATTCCCACGCTTCTTCTCTCCTCCCAACAGTCAGAGACGAACTGCTTGATGGCATCCCATGTCCCATTTTTCCTAATCTCTCCGATAAGCATATTAACCGTCTACCTTCACTCACTAACCACATGTCCTTCATTCTCCCATCCCACGTCCCCATTCTACTACCAGTGAATCTCATTCTGTTAGACTGGTATTTTGGGAATTCTAGTAGAAAGTGTTCCAGGGTCTCCACGACGCCAAAAGTACACATATGGTATTGCCTTTCATCATTGTTCGCAATTTTCTCCTCAGCTCCAGGGACCGTGACCTCAGCTTGAACAACAGTGCCCCCCCCCCCCCCCTCAAAGGAGCCAACAGGGTACGCTTCAAAAACCAGGCTTCTCTTTATCACGTATGCCATTCAAAGACCTCTTTGGATTGCATGCGTGATAAAAAGCAGGCACTTATTTTATGATGATTATCTGTACGTTCTGGTATGCGCAGATCAAACCTACCATCAAATTAATTGTTGGAAAGGGCTCAGAGAGCCCTTTCCAACAAGTAATCAGATGATATAGGGATCTGCGAATCACAAATTTCTTTTCGAATCGAATCGTGTCTCTGATATCGACATCGAATCGAATCCCGAATCGAATCTTAAAAGACAAGTTATTTCATATTGCATCAAACGGAAGTTACGGATCACTGTGATGACCCTTACGCGACGGAGTGAACACCTTAAACACCAATAACTAAATATTCTCGGTAGCACCGTCGCTGAAACAGCTAGGCCTATTGTCCATAGTTTTAGTTTTTGAAGGCCTAACTTGTTACTATTCACGTTCTTAAGAACGTGAATAGTAACAAGTTAAGCCTTCAAAAACCAAAGCTATGGATAATATCCTGGGCCAAATTCACACCTTACCTAACAATTAAACATTGTCAGTTACTCAAATAAATAGGAATTGAGTCTACATCAATGAATTTTCTAATGACAGTTTTATCCTATTTTTGTTGGAAATGTAACAAATTGAAGTTAGTACGAGAGATTCGAAAAAATCGAATCCTTAGACTGATTCGGGATCGATCTCGAAGCATACGTATGGTATTGATATCGAATCGAATCTCGAATATTCGCAGGATCTTAATGATAGAGTTTCAAGTATGTCATAAATTTTATTAAACTTCCTCGCATACAGGCGTACATAAAGGTCCTTCCTATATGGATAAAGTGGGCGTGGCAGTAGTAAAAGGGTTAAGCATCGAGGATATCTACTGTCTTTACATAACGATGATGATGATAATGATAACCTTACAGATGATATTGTGATCACATTACCTGCGGCAATAACATATACTGTTCCAGTCTTGTTGTTAATCACCACATTAGACAGATAGCAAACATCAGTCTTCTCATCAAAGTTGCATGAAATGCATTCATTGTCCTCTGAGCAAACTTTTGCGCATTCGATTGGGGATGATGCTGTGTGACTAATCAACACTGGATTGATACTTCCGCCTTCAACTGAATGTTGTGATGTGAAGAATGTTTCTTTGACATGCAATGCCAAACAGTACACAATTCCACCACAGTACATGAAAATGCACGCAGTAACGATACACAACGCCAAATTTGTTGACAGACCAGCCATATTCACAAGTGACATTTATGAGAACCTACACCTTCATTCTCTGTTCTGAATACGCCTGGAAGTATGTCGGCTGTCGGACTTCAGCGATTATAATGATATCCTGGTTTCCCTTACATGTACGCTATGTTTATAAAACAAAACAAATGCCCTCTCGTGAGAGGCGTACGGGAAGTTGCAAGGCATCGCCGCCACTCCGTTGTTCTCGAATCGGTTGTCTTCTCCGCTTGTCACGCCCTTTGAAGGTGGAGCTATGGATTTATACAATTATGCATTTCCGTGGCAGCAAAGTGCTTGTCCCTAGTTGTTTTAAGAATCAATATGGTTTCTATACATTAACACCATGCTGGAGGAAACTGTTCTCATGCAAAATTACGAACTGAGGCTCCGAAAAACTAAAATAGGAAAAATAAAATTACAATCTTATTTTATTTTTATTTAGTGATATTTTTGAGATTTTCTCGGAAATCATTTCCTACCATAAGGAGAAGACGGTAATTGGAGAAAAACTAAAAACATAATATCTTTGATTGCATTCCAAATAAAGCTTATGACTCCTAGTTTATAAACAATGTCAAGTCAACAAAAGACAATAATTTTATAATACGCTTAACTATAGGTTATCGAAGAAATTGCGGAAAGATAGAAATCGTATCCCCCACTGTGAAGATATAGACATTTTCACTTTCACTGTATCAATCTAAATAGCGGCGTTCAAAGCATCACTCCTAGGTGATTACGAGTCAAATTATCACTGGAAATGATCAATTTGTTCTAAAAACGTATAATGAAAAGTAAATCCAGTGTTGTTGAGTGGAGATCGATCATTTCCAGCAATAATTCAACAAGTATTCACCTTGAATTGATGCATGAAACCCGCTAGTCCAAACATGGTCTGAAAGTTCGTAATATAAGTTTTGGGTTTGGTACGTCCTTTTAAAGGACGTACCAAAGCAAAAACTTATATTACGGACTTTCAGGCCATCTTTGGACTAGAAACCCGCCAGCTGAATCAGATTGCAAGACGCTGTATTCCGCTTATCGATCAAATCACTTTCATGCATCAATTTCATGCATCAATTTAAGGTTGAAACGAATGGAATTATCAGATTCTTATAAAAAGTGCATAATAAAAAGAAAATCTAGTGTTTTTGAGTGGATACCGAAGTTTATCTCACTTGTGAGCGAAATAAATGGTTATTTTCGCTCGCGCAAGCGTTCGCGAAAAATAAACATTTGTCTCGGACACTCGTCTTATAAGATAAATTTCGGTATCCACTCAGAAACCCTAGATATCCGTTATATATTAATAATGCTAAAAAAAACAAAAAAAACAAAAAAACAAAACAAAAACGTTAATTGAGCCTTATATAAATAACACTGGAAGAACTTGGAAGACTCCTGTTCTTCCAAGACTCCTTGGGAAAAGATATGAAACGTTGTCAAGATTCCATTTTTATTTTATTTTCATGCACATTCATGTTATGATTTACCTTTGGAAAAGTCTGTATAGGTTGACAGCTGCGCACCGTTTCGTATGTGCCCGGAGACACCCATGAATACATTTTATGTTATCTGTTATTTTCATCACTCGTACCATAGAAATCGGAAAAAAGACTAGAATGGCAGTCATGTGTCAAAACCGTGATTTCGTCAGCCATTGCTCGTACAGGCAAACGTCAACAACGTGGTTGACTCGCCAGTGATAGCTCTGTTTAAAAAAATGTGTTTGCATTTTAAAAAATGCCAGATACTTGCGCAGCCATTGCCTGCACGATGCTCCGAGGTTCTGCTGAAGCAAAAGAACTCGGCATAACCTTTCACTAGTTTGGATTTATTGCATAGAAATGTTGATTTTTTGACTCGATAACAACCTATTTTCGACACACAACGATTCAATGTTAATAGTAAAGTAACCTTCAGTGGTATGTTTTGTAAAAATTCGATGGATGTTTTCGTGGTTTTTATTTGTTTGAACTATCAGAAAAATTAATTTTTGAAAAGCTCAACCCAATAGACACCTTGCTTTTCAAAACATTTATATTGGAAACCTACACGTCAGGACCTGTGGCTGTGGTTGTGAAACTAAAAACCTACCGACCCTTACTAAGTAAGAAAGCCTCGAGGAAATATCTTAATATACCCATGTCCAATGTAATATTTGGCCTTACACGGGGCAACAGCATTTACCTTCACAAGTAAATGTTAAAATCCATACAGATTTTTGTTTACCGGTCCATCACAATGTCACGACTCATGACATGAATGTGGCAGAAAGTTATATAAGGGTCCCGTCAGAAAAGGGAAGTAATTTAATTCCCACTGTTGCCAGTGTTGGAAGAAAATTTGAAATTTCAGTATTCATTAAAGTACCCCCCACCCCCAACCAAACATTTGTTGTTCTCTATCTTGCTTCAAACTAATACAGTACGTCTGTCGTGGACTGGTCACTTCCAGCGAGTGGGCAATATGTCCATGGCCACAATATAAGATTCCAAACACAAATTATAGGAATAATCATGATTAAACTTTAAATTAATGAAACACTGGGTACAACCCGGTACTACATTGATTAAAATTTTGCTGCTGAAGACTTTCTTTGTTTGGTAAACGCACGCATGAGCATCTATGCCCATGCGTGGATTACGGCCAGTCCACTGCGACTGTACTGTAGTTCATGTCTGCATGGAAGAAATGAAAAAAATAATTGTAAGTATGCTTTGACCATCTGCACATTTGTCATGGTCTTCTACGGACTAACTGAGGTGGCCTTCTGGGCTTCATTCCCACTGTTTTACATTTGTCATCCTATCAGTGATGGTACTAGATTTTTTCCCAACGATGAGGATTGACCACTCTGATAGGGGTAGGTATGTATTAGTCTCAAAGATAAGTATATATACTGTCCACCCAACCCTGAGGCGGCTCAAACCATGCAGTGGAAAGGGGCAGTATATAGCAATCTTACAGAGAATATGCTGTAACTTGTGCCCAGAAAATAGTTACATGTATGATACAAAAGGGCAGTTCCCCAGCTTGGAAAAAGGCGGAGTGCCTAGGAATATGCTGTTCTGTAAGGAGGTTATCTATTGACCCTCCCTCAGATTGGAGCTCGTGCCTTAGGGTTGGCTGACGGTTGAAGGAGAGTATGTAACCATCATACAGGGGCTAGGTTGTAGCTATGGTGGGATCACCTTATAAGTACTTGTAAGCTAAACTTCAGGTGACTTCATAGGGGTTCAAGACGTTTTTGTTGGTGTAACGTGTGTGAGACTGGAGGTGAGTATTTTTAGACAACAATATTGTTGCAAATTTATGATGAAATTACAATGATTTTACATGCTTGAGACTGAAGTACTGAAGTTGCAATCCTGTCTCCATAGCACAACTGATCAGTGCATCTTGGTGTAAGGTTCATTCAATGAATACACAAAGAAGGTGTCAGTTCAAATCTCACTGGAGATCATCACTGAATGTACTTATGAATGTATTTCTGTTATAATGGAAACTGATTATTAGTTTAATCGTAACTGAAACTTGAATACAGGCACTCAAAAAGTTGTACTTTATTATTACCACTTTTGCGGGCGTTCCTAGCACATTAACGACGTTTTACCGGGCGTTGAAACCTCGTAATGCTCAACAAGTACAAGTCATGTAACGTGTTGGGCCGTTATTGACTATAACAGCCCAACACGTCAATAACAGCCCGACACGTCTAAATATAGACAATGACGTCACATCTCTCAGCCGATCAACAATATTTTTCCCAGATTTCCATTTGGATCGAAATTCAATTCGGATTTTTTAAATTTGTAAACCCAATTAACTCATTCTTTTCAAGTGTTTCCCTTTGTGTCACGGATAGATAATGTATCAAATATAGAAAGCGATGCATACAAAGTAAGCGATGACATCTTTGATGAATAAACTCCTTGCCTAAAGTTCGCATTTCGAAGATATATTTCATCATCTAACTTTCCAAATTTCGCCGTAGACTGATCAGACGATAGTCATGTTAACCGGTTTGTTTGTCAACAAATCAGATGGCAGTGTCGCTGATTTTTCTTTCAATTCTAAAACGTCAAACTTCATTTATTTATCTTATTTCCCTTATAATTTAGTCGTAATGTACCCGATGTACGAAAGTGGCAATAATAGAAAAAACATGACTTTGTCGGGCACTACAGTGCATCAACGGCTCAACATAAATGGTTAACAGCCCTTGAGCTTATTAGCGGCCCACGACTTCGTCGCGGGCCGCTAATAAACTCTTGGGCTGTTAACCATTTCTGTTGAGCCGTTAATATACTGTAAAGCCTTTCAAAATCATGTTATTGTTATATTAAATTCCCGTTGATAGATTTATTAATAATGATAACAAATTATTCATTTTGAGTAGAACAGAACAGAAAAGAAATTGCTAAATAACTATTTTGAAGCACAGCGGAACACATGTATCTACATGTAAATTTGAATGAAGTGATTTTGATATTTTTGAATTCTTCAATTTTGGCATGTCACATGGGTTTTCTTAACACCTCAACCCTGGATACACCACCTTTACCACTATCCTCAATCTGTAGATCAAGTGGAAACTGGTGAAATACTGGCATTGATCAACCAATGGAATTGGCAGGCTTGGATTATCTAGTGCAAAGGTAAGAAGATTTTGATCTTCTAAATGAAGACTTTTTACTGACTGAACATTTGTCATTTTTATCATTCTTTGTTTACTCTCTAAAATAACAAATGACAACATCAATTAGTTTCATATTCCCCTACCAGACCCTCGCGTATGCTCCCTTCATGTAATTAGAATGATCCAAGGTGTCCGACGCTATGATTTGGAGAAATAAAAACAAGTAACAAAATTCAATTGTGGATTTATGTATATTGTTATTCATTAGGTAAAAGGCAGACCTTTAGATCAGTCTAATTTGGGCACAACGGCAAATATGGATGTTACCTGCATGGTTGGAGAAAAAGCACCGGCATTTTCTTCTTCATGACGTTTCCTTTAGGTTTTAGGTCCCCCGTCTTAAAATGCTGGTTTACAACCACTTGTTATAGGCCTTCACCATTATCACTGGTTCCCTCCCACCACCCTTTGATGTAAGTTGTTTACTCGACTAACTTGAGAAGGCTTCTTAATTTCCCAATGTCGAGCCAAAGGTCTATTTGAATGTAAATTACGCATGGCGTTTACTGAGCAATGCCACAAACATGAATATAATAGCTCTCAAGCTTTAAGTGCATGATCATATGGTGTTCGCCACAGAAAAGCAATCGGCGTCGACAGTGTCATATACGACACTGTCGACGCCGATTGATTTTCTATGGCGAACTCTGTGGGGTTTTAAAAAAATTATTTATTTGTTGCATTGTTTGATTCGAAGGTAAGCTCTAAGCAGTGCTCAAAATAACTTTTTTTCTTTGCGTAGCAAAATGCTACAAATTTCAAAAGAATGAATAGCATTTTGTAAAAATGACATAGCTATTTTTGTATACCAGAGTTATGTCATGCTGATTTGTATTTAATTCTTCTAAGTAGATAGAATAGTTTCCATCCATTTCTGGGCATTTCCAAATGATCTGCAACACATGAAACATTTACTATGTTTTTTTTAACTGAACTGCCTTTAAGGGTTGCATGGTCTTGAATATTTTCAAATGGCGTCTTGGTTGTTTAATAGAGTTCTCAGAATGGAAGTTGAGATTTTTAATTTGATGGGCTTGAAGTTATTTTTAATGGACATTTTATGCAAAATGTTGTAAAAACAGGAACAATTTAAACCAATAGAATTCATCTTACATATGAAGTTGCAAATGATGTTTGGTGGAGAGTCAATCTAAGTTATGCCTGGAATGTTCCACAATCAGAAGTAAAGCATCAGTGAACTAGTTTTCAAATTTGTTTGCAAATTTTCATTTTACATTTTGCGATACAAGATAATCAACTGCAGCCTAATAGGCTGCAGTTGATTATCTTGTATCGCAAAATGCTATACATAATTGAACATTGTTTAGCTTTTTGCAAGTTTTGCATAGCAAAAAACGAATCGACACCGCCTATCTTGAGCCCTGGCTCTAAGCTATATTGCAAGCATCAGGGAAACCTGGCCAAACTATATATTGCCGAAACACTGCAAACCTTTGGAAAGAGTTTCAAACTACGCAAAGGTTGGGCGCAATTATCTTATTTGGGCACAGCGTTTACCGTCGTTAGTTGGGAAGAATTTATAAGCCTGGTAAAAGGTTAATAAATTCAAGTTCTTATCGTTTCTAATCTTGTCTCATGGAAGATTTGGTTAATGCATGTTATTGTGAGATTTAATGATTACACTGAGATGCTGTCACAAATTTGACTAGAGACAATTGAATTTGCTACTAACTTTTCAACTTGTTTCAAAGACTTGAATCTTCAACATTTTTGTGATATATCTCAAAGGGGATGACAACAACCATCACCAGCTAACAAGAAATAAGGTGGAACCAATTAACTGGTCGAAGGCTGCATTATTTTGGGGGGTAACATTTGTTCCTCTAAATCTGTTTTATTGAAAATTATTGGAGAGAGACTGTAGGCATTCACCAATAATTTTTAATATAGCATATCATTATGAGAAGACAGTACTTGTTTTTTAGTGAATTTGAAACTGTAAGTAACGAAAATGTTGACTTTCACAAGTCATCCTCCGTTTTTCCAAAGTCCTGATAGTTGCTTCCAGCATTCAACCAGCTGAGTGCAAGAAAGGTCAGTTGAATGCAACACCCAAAAGACATAATATTTTTCTGAAGCAGAACCTATGGAACTGGAAGGCTGCTACATTTATAACCACACCTGCCTAGCACACACAACAACACACACACACTTATCACTTTTCCCAGCTGCGACAATTTCAGAGAGGCAAGCTTGAGACTTGACGTCTTCAGCACTTATATAAGGTACGAATTTTGAAATTAAGAACTGGTGAGGATTATTGAAAACAAAAATTAGTAATGAAGAATATTGTCAACTTTCATAACAAACAAAACACCAGTTCAGAGTTAATAATTTGATATAAGAATAAAACTTCAGTATATATTTAAAAAAAAATAGATGTAGCCACAAGGGGTGGCCAATCCCCCTGAAAAATGTAGTTATCTGTTTTTGAAGGTTTAGAAAAATGTCAAACTCCACAGCAAATTAAGGGAAGCCATACTTCAATATTTACAATTAGTGTCAAATGTGCAAATATGAAGAGACATATTTTGTGTGTTAATGTTTAACCCTCATGAGACAAGATAAGCGAATACATTTTGAATTGCCACTACCTTTTGTATACTCAATCTTAAGAAGCTGTTTCACTTGTCAAGGGGTATAAAACTTTGAATTGATGCCCCAATCCAAACTCAAGTTCTTGGTCAGAAACATATTGTTTACTGACAGACAAACATTTAGACAGACGGACGGACAGACTATTAACATAATGCAACGTTTTTTCAAGACAGGAGCATAAAAACTGTTCACGTAATGAAATTGCATGTTGAGTTTTGCTTATAATGCCACACAGTTTGGTCGTTATGTAGATACCACAGGGGCAGGGCACGCTTCGTCCTGCATTAGACTCTTTTTCACCTATCTAAATAGTTTTTACATCCCCGACATGTACATGAATAATGGTTACAAGTATAGGACTGGCCATACTTTGCAAGGTATGGGATAATGTTTAACTGTGATCAATCTGTTTTTTGTAAAAGTTAATGTTAATCATGTGCAAAAATATCTTCGATGGCGATGAAGAAAATGAGGTATATATCTGAGCCAAAAACTAAATGAGAGAAATATTTCTAAATTGAAAATTAAGTAACTGTGGCCTGCCATACGAAGTAGATGACACTAAATCTATTTTCTGACAAATAAAAAAAAATCCAATTTTTTTATTTCAAAAATAATTTTATTCCAATGAGGGGTCATCAGCTTTGGTTTGGAAGATGAAAATTTTTTTAAAATATTAAATGAGATTTTTTGTATATTACAAGGAGTAATGTGATAATTCTGTTAGCAAAAGGCTTGTAGTCACTTTCAACATTTAAGACTATACCATGATCACAAAGCAAGTATCAATTCAAGTAATGAAATTTGCATTAAACAAATGTGATACGTCCAAGTTCTTAACCCTCTTTTCCCATTCAGGATAACGCTATGGTTTAGGTTTTGATTGCATAAATCAGAATTTTCCCGTTTAGTTATTTTAAACCTCTTTTCAACTTCCAACAACATTTCATTAAGAAATTAACATTATTTCTTTCTGGTCACACTGAAAGTTTTTTTTAGTGAGTTCCAGACTTTTTCCCAGGTGTGACTATTTCCATAAAATGATTCCATTGGTTTTCAAAAAAAATAATATTCTCTTCATTTACCTCTTACGGTTAAAAAAGAGAAGTGATTTCCTTTTGCAGTGCGGCTATCGTGGATGGGTCAGAATCAATGCAAGAGCATTTGTTTCCACAAATACAATTCAAACATGATTTTGCTATGAACCTAACATAAGTGTCATCAATGTAGCACCGGATGAACCTGGTGCTTCATTCATGGAAATATTGCTTGGTGTTGCAACGATCTCTGAATTGTCACAATTGTGTAGATAAATCTGGTGGCCCTTAAAAAAATCAGTTTGTGTAAAAAAATATGAGTTCTGTAAAACATTAACTTGACCAGTGATTTGGTAGTAGTCCATCTGTCACATACTGTGTATTTTTACCCATTAGTAGTTGAAATTTTCTATTCAAAAGTGCAAACAAAACCCGATCGATATTATAGTGCTTTGAAAGAGTGCTTGTGTACATATTTTTTATAAAAGATAATATATTCTGTCATTCATGTGTGCAAATGTGTATAGATACTTGTAAAGCA
Source organism: Pictodentalium vernedei (assembly GCA_031216915.1). Classification (NCBI taxonomy): domain Eukaryota; kingdom Metazoa; phylum Mollusca; class Scaphopoda; order Dentaliida; family Dentaliidae; genus Pictodentalium; species Pictodentalium vernedei. Next base: position 441,038,679 of record CM062289.1, on the reverse strand, counting down.
TTAAAGTCAGATATCACTAACCACAAAACCCGATCGATATTATAGTGCTTTGAAAGAGTACTTGTGTATATATATTTTTTAAAAGATAATATATTCTGTCATTCATGTGTGCAAATGTTTATAGATACTTGTAAAGCATTAAAGTCAGATATCATTAACCACAAAACCCGATAGATATTATAGTGCTTTGAAAGAGTGCTTGCGTATATATTTTTTTAAAATATAATATATTCTGTTATTCGTGTGTGCAAATGTTTGTAGATACTTTCAAAGCATTAAAGTCAGATATCATTAATATAAAAAAATTGCTTAATAAAGTATTGTTTGTTAAAATCATTTGTCCCATATAATCAGTCAACACAGATGACTATCCATAAGATCATCATTGACAACTGCACTTGTTATTGTTGAAGTAATTACCATGGATACTAAAAAGTTCCCCTCAAAGCAAATTAGCTTATCCTATTTTTAGATACCCTATTATGCAATCGACTAGTGGAGAGGAGAGAATATTTTAAATGGACTGTACACGTAATGTGTTCGTGGAAAAAATCCTCTGTGTGGATTTTGACCTATCCGCATTGGGCGTGTTGTATATTTTCCAAACTGAATAAAGTGAATATGGAGATAATATTCATTTATGTTTTAACCCATAAGAACAGTTTACACAGTTTAGTTTGGTAATGAAACCACTTTTTCAACTTGAGCTGTTCATTCCATTGGGTCTATTGCAACTGATTTGAGTCTCCCATACAAACATTGTGAAATACCCATGCATCTATTTGTTCCAGCTACCAGTCAATTAAAAGGAGCGAAACAGACCGCTTCCGCAGTTTGTAGCTCATGATACAACAATTGCAACGTTATGGGACGAAATTAGGACACTTTTGTTTTCAATTGACGCTATACAAATATCTAGTCACGTTATGTATGAGCCTCGAGCATACGTAGAGCGTCGATTAAAATCGTATTATTAGCCTTCCTTTCTTCCTATTTCAATTTTTTAAAGCAGTATTCTTTTTTGCTTCTTTGTTATTATCCTTGCGTAAGTGTATGGCGCAACAACAAAACCCTTCCCCTTTCTGTTTTGATCAACTATTACCAATTATCATCGCAATAGCGCTTCGATAAACATCCCAGCGGTTTATCTGATATCTGATCTATTCGACGAGACACATTACTCTTGTCCTCGCGCTTTCAAACTTTTGTACCACAAAAGAACAAGTAAAACGTGAACCTACTATGCTCCTCTGTCATCACAACAAACAGAAAGCACGTGTATTTGTTTACTTCTTTTGCCTGTACGCAGAGGTGGCGCCAGGGATTTCTTGACAGGGATGCTGACCTCTCCGGCAGGGGGGCTATAACATTTGACCTCCCAAACGAAGGAAAATGAGTGCAAATTGGTAAATTGGAGAACCAAAATAGAAGCAAATTGAGTATGTTTGTTGATTATGTAGCCTTTTACCAAACCTGAAAAGCAGACGACACTTGCAAAAATAATTCTTGAATAACTAATTTTTTTAATTTTTTGTCTCAAAAACATAGGTTATGACCCCTTGTTGGAACGAGCTCGACGAGCTCGTTCCAACGAGGGGTCATAACCTATGTTTTTGAGACAAAAAATGAAAAAAATAATGAAAATTAATTGGCGATTTTTGAGAATAGCGCTGGCCGGTTTTGGCCGTTACCTTAGGTAAAGGGTTAAAGTAAACATATTATAATAAGGTCGGGAAATATTTCATCTATAAAGCCAGTTTGACGAACGACATTAAGGGGACGTCCAACCTAACTTTGGTCAAATTTCATGTAATTTTCTTTCAAGTCTAAAAAAGGCCCAATATGAATAACCCCAATAAATTATATATCAAAATGCTTGGAATGAAACATAGATATTTATTTATTTATTTATTGGTGTTTAAGGTCACATACTTATGCACAATGGCTAATCATGACCGTAATGAAACATAGAACATGTGGAAACTGAAATTTGCCATGGGACTGCTGCCATGTGTAATAGCACCACCTGAAAGTCTGCTATGGCATAAGTAAGAGAACAAAAGTTTTACAATAAAATACCTCAAAATAAAATAACAGCTGTATTCTATAAACATTGAAGTACATACTCGAAGAAATCTTTTCCTAATTCATGAAAGTAATAAAGATTGAGAGCAAATGTTATAAGTGGAGTGCTCGCTGATTGAAGGCAGACATTTTCTTTTGTTTATGTTTTGATTTGGGGAGTTCAACAAAGGTCAACTTGAAGGAGTCCACCAGAAGAAGTATGGAAGGACAAAAGAGTGTCTCCCAATATAAAGATGTATGTGTCACTGTGGTGGTTTGGAAAGAAACTATGATATTCTCCTATGTAGAATGCACTGTAAAGTCATACATTGTAGTTGAATAAATATATTTACAAACCCATTGCACTGTAAACCCCTTTATCCCATGCATCCATTTGATAGTGATTAAATTGTTACATTTGTCTGGTTTATCAATAAGTATAATAGCTCTGTTTACTCTTGGACATCAATACACTCATGATATCTGTTGGAGAAGAAATAAGGGTAACTGTAACCTGTCACTGCAATAAACCATCTAATGTACTTAAAAGTACATTGTTATTCAAAACACATCAAATCAACCGTACCTAACCATTATTGCATGTACTTTCCCCAAGGAGGCTTATTGGCATATTGAGATCAGAAGGGCACATCCAGAGGGTCTCACATATTTTTTTCAAGAACGCAGTACACAAAGCAATCCCCAAAAGTTGACAAGTGAGCTCCATTTGACACAAAAAAATTACCGGGGAGGGGCTCTCTAACTTGTATGCCTTTTTCTCAAAGTTTAACTCTTTTTTTCTTTTTGAAGATCCTGGCCACACATGTTCCAAACACTATCAGAGAGGTAACCCTCCAAATAAGTGTACTTGCAAAAATCATGTTACACTGCAAAACATTCTTTTTAGACTTTTAGTTCTGGACCTTTCATGCTTCTTACTTCCAACTATAACACTTAATTTATTGATTAATGGTTGAATAGAAAAGTCCTGCCATAATCAACATTTTGAGTTACATAAGCCTTCAAAACCGCTCTGATAAAAGTGTCAAACATCAGATTGGTGGCTTTATACAGAATATTCATTAGGTTGTTGCTTGATAATAGGAACAAAATCTTCACCAGAAATATTTTGTAGCAATACATTTGAGGGTATCAACAGGCACTTTGCAACAAATTGTAACAAATCAACTTGTTATAAACAAAATTTTCTAACTCAAAATAGTGAAAAAGTACCACAACTCTGAAAAAATGTGGGAAGAAACACATGCTACAGCAGCTACACAGGCATTGTTTCCCCATGATGCTCGATCACAACACCAAATATCCTTCAAATTGGAGTAGCAATGGTTGAGATACAAGGGAGAATGTTGGTACATGTAATGATGAATGGGTAAGAGGACAGAGGTTACCACTGGCACTGCACTGCACGGCCGTAGATGCACCTTTGATTTTCCAACTTCCAGGTCTGGGGCATAATAATCGCAACACAACCACCTTATCAATTCATAATTTCAGTAAAATAAAAGGAATTATCAATTTTAATTAATTTATAGATCATGGGAAATATTTGGCTTCTTTCGCCTTCTCGTACTATTAATTACCACAAACAATATCAGATTGATGCCAACAAACGAAACTGAACGCATGTGGTCTGGTTAAAAAGTAACTCGGCATGGATAATGAAGAAATTGCGAATATTTCGTGTATTTCATTTGTTTAAAAACCAATTGCAGCTAATTTTGACCGTGGATTCGATAATTCGTTTCGGTTTTGACCACACGGCCACGCTGACAGCGGTTATGTTTATTGTGATATGCAAATTGGGAGATAAGTTTCCGGTGAAGGAGATTTGTCACATTTGCCAGTGTAAAACGATGACAAAAGACATTGACCGACGCTTCTGTTAGTATGGTTGGTTGCAAGAAAAAACTAAACTCTCAGCATCGTTCAAGCGCACCTTATTTAAAAGCACGAATGCACCATTTTCAACCCATCTTCAATCGGTCCTTTGCGGACATCAAACATACCCCGCCTCAAAATTCCATGGTTACGAGGAAGTAAATAACTTCACAACATCGGGGGGAAATCAACACGCTCAATATAGTTCCAGGTCACTTGGAATATACCTCGTGAAAAAGTGATTTCTGAAGCATTCTGCTTACTTTGTTATGAATATTGCCTTATTTTATGTGTATCGTCCCGATTGTATACACTCGGTTATTTTTTTACAAGTGGTTCATGTTGTCTTTCTAATGTGCAATAATTCAGATTTTTTGTCAACAAAAAAGTTCAGACGGCCTGTAAACACGAGAGGGAATTTCGAACCATATTTTGCAGTTATGACATTAACAGCGCAAGTATTTGCTGTCACCTGTTTGCAAATTAGCTCATACATTGTCTCGAACAAATAAAGGGCGTGATCACGTCCTTGCATTCTTACGATTGCCCAAATTGAGTATTTCTGCAAGAACCACATAATCATATGACCGGAAAAACATCATTGAAACATGGCCACATCCGGAACATCAAAAATTTGTGTTGGTGTTATTACATTCAAACGTCAAAACCCACCAGAGTGTGTGTCAATAAAATGCTTTCTCCGAGTCTGTAGTATGTTATCATTATATTGAGGAGAAGGCTTTCGAATTACCGATTATTTTGTGGTTTTACCGGTTCGTTACTTATGCCATTTGCAAATTAATCTTCTTTAAAATCATAAAATTCACTTTTTATCCGGAAAAAAATTATATGTACCTTTTCTATGCACTTTACTCATTATTTTGATATATAATTTACCTTTCCTTACTTCTCTTATCTGTTTCTTAGGCATTGGGAAAAATGTCAAAAAACTGACCAAAGTTAGGTTGGACGACCCCTTAAGGAATTTCGTGATAATCACTTTTCTCTATCAAAGTTCCAGTGCTGCACGGGTTCGACACTGACAAGACGAGATATCTACATTCGATTGTCAGAAATTTCTCGTGAAGTCGGGTTTACGAGACTCTCCGACGGACTGACTAAAAATCTCCGACGACGGGGCTGGACCTCTCCTACGGTGGGGGGGGGGGGGGGGCTGTTGCCCGCCCTCCCCCTTGGCACCCCCACTGCCCGTTCGAGCAATGGCGGGCGTTGCTCAAATGAGGTGGACCAATCAACACAGACCAGTCATTCTAGACTTTTTATATGCGATTTCTACGACTCGTGTCACTGAACAGTGGTTTACTCACAGAAGCTGCGGAAGCTCGATAAAAGTGGAAGGACACAACGTTTCAATGCTACCATAGTTCGGCTCAGTAGAAGAAAAGTTTCAACCGTATATCAGTAAATACACAGTGATATACTTGTGTCTCTCGTTTAGATGAGCATGCCACGGTAGGGTCACTCTCCTGTCCATTTCTTCGACTTCAATCATCTTCCAACCCGAAGACTAGCTTTCCGGTCGGAAGATGGTCGAAGTGGAAGAAACGGATCGAAGCGACCGAAGGTAGAATTCTTTTGCCAAATGTTGCTTGGATTTGCAAATAATATATCACACGAATGCCTGTATATTGACACGTATATTGACACGTTTGTGCTTCCCCCTGTGTCCACCGCCTCTGTTTACAATTGAGGACAATGAAAAACCCTCTTTGACGTTTCAAACACAAAATCGATAAATGTTCACGATCTTTCACACAAGAATGCATTCAGTTTGATGAATTGACTGAAACAAGGAATTATTCATTACCCACGGATGGGCAGTATTTCAGCGGAGGCAATAGTATTAGATTTCAAACCCTGATTATAGGAATAATCATAAAAATTCACGAACTTTCACACCTGAGAGCATTCAATTTGATGAATCGACTGACACAATAGTGTATTATAGCCCACGGGAGGGCAGTATTTCCACGGACGAAATAATATCAGATTCTGAACACAAATAATAATCATCAAAAATTTAATTACCCGGTGCTTCATCAATAAAATATTTTGTGATGACGATTTTGTTATTGTCTGGTAAACGAATGCGTGGACATCACTGCCCACGCGTGGATTATGACCAGTCCACGGAGACTGTACAGTAACACCACTCGGCTTCAGGAAAACCTTCTGATGCAGTTAGACTCGGAACCATAAACACGTGATGATGATGTGACACGGCAGATTAACAAATAATGTATATACTATTTGCCAAGATATGGGAAGTAACAAAGACACTCACCAGGGATCATCCGATGTAATCAAAAGCTGAGAGAAAATACCACCTGAGGTATTTACTTACCGCTATTTTATTACACCAAATGCCCTATTGAAAAAAAATGTTCCTGAATTATTCTTAGGTTAATATTCAAAGTAGCTAATATTATACAATTATGGACTTTTGTGGTGGTCAATTAAGAATTGAATGCAATTTTTATAATCTTTATTGGAGTATGAACGTGTGGGAATGGGTACAAATTATGTATGAATCGGGATTCATACATAATTTGTACCCATTCCCACAAATTTCTTGGCGTCTGTTTTAGGTTTTAGGTCCTCCATCTTGAAATGCTAGTTTACAACCCCTTGCAAAAGGCCTTCACCATTATCACTGGTTCCCTCCCACCACCCTTTGACGTAAGTTTACTCGACTAACTCGAGAAGGCTTCTTAATGTCCCAATGTCGAGCCAAAGGTCTATTTGAATGTAATTTACGCATGGCGTTTACTGAGAAATGCCACAAACATGAATATAATAAATCTCAAGCTTTAAGTGCATGATCATATGGTATTCGCCACAGAAAAGTAATCGGCGTCGACAGTGTCGACAACGACACTGTCGACTCCGATTGCTTTTCTATAGCGAACTCTGTGGGTTTTTAAAAAATTTATTCATCTGTTGCATTGTTTGATTCGAAGGTAATCTCTCAAACTATATATTGCCGAAAAACTGCAAGACGTTGGAAAGAGTTTCAAACTACGCATAATTTGGGCGCAATTATCTTATTTGGGCACAGTGTTTACCATCGTTAGTTAGGAAGAATTTAAAGGCCTGATTCTGCAATATTCTCTTCGTGCGTGATATTCCCGTGTGACATTTTCAGCAATGTCTCCTGCTCAATCCGAGGTTCCCCCAAAAAGATAACTGAAACGCCTGAAGAAGAAGCTTTCATGTTGCATTCTCTCAGATTTTTAATTGCTGCGCGCTTCGGCGTTGGTCGTGGTTCACTGGATGACATCTGGAAACTCACTTTGCGATTTCAAAACCATCAAGTTATTATTGTTGTTGTTGTTGTTGTTGTTGTTGTTGTTGTTGTTGTTGTTGTTGTTGCATTCATAGTGGGTTATTGTTTCTGTTATAGTTTATTTATTAACCCTTTGAACCCTGGTAGTATCTTCCAAGTCAGTGCAATGACAGCAATTGGAAGAGTCCATATTCAGTATTTGAGGATAGACCAATTAATATTTTCAACGTGCAGCCATAGGGCTGCACGTTGAAAATATTAATTGGTCTACTCCCACATTAAGATAACAGACACCCCACTTAATTTAATTATGATGTATCATGTTTCCGGGATATAGTGGAGCCCTCTTAGTTGAACAGCCACATTGCTAGAGCGGGGTGCTCAATTAACAGGAGTGTGCAGTTGGGGGGAATTGGACCATTTTCCGTCTTTTGATGATAAATTGGGTATTTATCCTGTTTTATATTGTTTGACATAGCTCATGAGCTCTGTCGGACAAGATATAACAGATTGAATGTCAGTAATGTGTAAGGAGGTCAGAAACGTCTTATCAATGTGGGGAGTTTGCTGACCTATAGAGTAATAATTTGATGGATGGTAAGAATTTTTATTTAATTAACAGGAGAAGAGTCTGTAGCTTATATGCAATTAGTGTGTCAAACTAGTATTGAAGATATGGTAAATGGTCTGGTGTTTAGTAATTTGAATTCGGGTGGCGGAGATGTTTCATTTGAGGGATACCAAGTTGGGTGGGATGCATTGTACTGGTTCAGTTTACTACCTTTCTTATTGTCTTATAAGACGCCATGTGCAACAATTTATATCATGTCAATGTTTTGTTTCCACCAATGGGCATGTTGCCCACGGTGTATATATTCAATCAATGAATGTTATGTTATGGTCCTGGGCCGGAAAGGCGTCCTCTGGTGTTCAAAGGGTTAAATTTATTCAATCAAGGTCATTTAAGAGAGAGTCACTAAATTTAAAAACTTGCCATTTTGATGGTTCACTGAGGAGAAACTTATACCTATTGTGTTGTGGTCAGACCTCTGTCTCATTGGTGTGTCTACTTAAAAAAACAGCAAGATGTCATAGGAGACAATAAAAGGTTCGAGCCTTGCCATCTTGTTTCGAGGCCTTGACCACGTTTACCGCATTTGACTCATGTTTTCTAGTCTCCATATAAACATAATATGAGGGGCGCGGTGGCTCAGTTGGTAGAGGTGCAGGCTGCAAGCCGAGAGGTCCTCGGTTCGAATCCCACCTGCGGCAATTGCGTTGTGTCATTGGGCAAGACACTTCACCCCCATTGCCCATGTGGGGGCACGGTGACGCTGTGTACTAAGGCGTACTGCACGTCGATGGTGCACCTGTCTTCAACCAATGCTAACCCTGCTTGTGTGGAGTTAGTATGTTGGGGAGCTGACAGTTGCTCGCCGTTGCCCGGTGGTTCTCTCCGGGTACTCCGGCTTCCTCCACCCGTAAAACTGTCGTGGTCATGATTAGCCATTGTGCAGAACATAATATCTGTTCAAAAAACTGAGAAACTTATTTCGATCGATAACCCCATCCGATAGCTCAGTGTAAATCGAAACACACCAAACATTCACAACATGTTAATAGTACCGATCGATAATCACTTCATCACGAAACGATTGCTTGACAGAGTTGCTCTCCTTCCATTGTAAACTGACGTCTGCCTGTTTACATTTTCACATTTTACGACACACCAAAAAATAAATTACCGGGCCGATTAATTAAAGTATATCAGCTGGAAGTTAGAAATAAAAAATAGTTGCACAGGGAAATTTTCCAATTGGTATTTTACGTTGGGGACATACTGGAGTTTGTCCGCTGACATAATAAATACATTCAGGGATGGTTAGTGATCGGATATGGTGTCATGTGAGGCTCAGTGAGATCAATATTATCCGACCATTAAACATCCCGTAACTTATAATGTCCATTGTTTGTCAATGCAGTAGCTCATATGCGTCGTCGTTGAGCCCGATCCATTTAGGAGCAGGGCTCAAAATAAGCAGTGTCGCGTCGCTTTTTGCTATGCAAAACTTGCAAAAAGCTACACAATGTTAAATTATGTATAGCATTTTGCGATACAAGATAATCAACTGCAGCCTATTAGGCTGCAGTTGATTATCTTGTATCGCAAAATGTAAATGCAAATTTGCAAACAAATTTGAAAACTAGTTCACTGATGCTTTACTTCTGATTGTGGAACATTCCAGGCATAACTCAGATTAACTCTCCATCAAGCATCATTAGCAACTTCATATGTAAAATGAATTCTATGGTTTAAATTCTTCCTGTTTTTACAACATTTTGCATAAAATGTCCATTAAAAATAACTTCAAGCCCATCAAATTAAAAATCCCAACTTCCATTTTGAGAACTCTGTAAAACAACCAAGACGTCATTTGAAAATATCCAAGTCCATGCAACCCTTAAAGGCAGTTCAGTTAAATAAAACATAGTAAATGTTTCATGTGTTGCAGATCATTTGGAAATGCCCAGAAATGGATGGAAACTATTCTATCTACTTAGAAGAATTCAATACAAAACAGCATAACATAACTCTGGTACACAAAAATAGATATGGAATTTTTACAAAATGCTATTCATTTTTTGGAAATGTGTAGCATTTTGCTACGCATAGCAAAAAAGTTATTTTGAGCACTGTTTAGGAGCTATACTGTTTCCTAGTTATTGTGAAAACAACATTGGTATCTCCATCTTCAACATGTCTTGAGTAAAGTTTAGCTCTTGAGTAAGCCCTTTTAACACATGCGTCCAGGTATTTTTATACCATGCTCACCAATGCTAGTACCTGTGAAAAGACCGTATGTTAAATTTGAGCTTTTAACCTCACTACCGGTGTAAAGCTTCTACTGTGGTTAACCCTTTACCTAACCTGAAAAGCAGACGACACTTGCGAAAATAATTCTTGAATAACTAATTTTTTTCCACTTTTTTGTCTCCAAAACATAGGTTATGACCCCTCGTTGGAACGAGCTCGACGAGCTCGTTCCAACGAGGGGTCATAACCTATGTTTTGGAGACAAAAAATGAAAAAAATAATGAAAATTAATTGGCGATTTTTTAGAATAGCGCTGGCCGGTTTTGGCCGTTACGTTAGGTAAAGGGTTAAAACGTTTTCAATGGGAATTCCATTACAAAAATTTACACCTTTAGTAGAAACTACATCCAACTTGATCTTTGACATGGCCCAGTTTGCCGACTTCGAGACATTCACACTTCGTAATGTTTCATTCAAAGATACGACGTTTTGCGGTGCTATGTACTACGTGCAATGACTTATTCAGTTTAAAATACCTACAATCAAATATACTACTCAAAGTTTGCTAAGCATCAAATATTTGACACATCATTGTGAAATTTGCTTGTGACATATTAGCGATATTTTTGGTGGATATGATTGAGGAATGTAGTGAGATGGCCCCCAGTCTTTACGTTAGCCCTTTTGATGGGCAGACTTTTCGGAACAGTCGTGGAAAGCATGTATCCCTTGATTTTCATGATGTTTCCGTATACTGTCTACATGTACATGACATGTGTTGGGTATTCAATCTTCATTTCAACACAAAGCCTTGTGATGTAATAATTGAATTCATATGACAAATGCAAATGCAAGAAGACATTTGTCTGAAACAGAAATGTGGCGGGCTGCAGGGGTGGTGGAGCAAGGGCTACCCATCGCCAGGTTGGTGAAGCCCTTGGTGTGCATCATACGGTGATAACCAGAGCCTGGGCAAGATTTCAGCAGTATGGCACACCAGTAAGACGACATGGTGGGGGCAGAGACAGGGCAACATCTGCAGCTGAAGACCGGTTTTTGATCATTCAGGCCCGTAGGATCCGCTTTTCCCCATCAACCCAGCTTCGCAGTGACCTTCAGAATGCATCCGGGGTAAATGTTTCGACGCAGACTATCCGGGCAAGGTTGCACGAAGGTGGCCTCCGATCGCGAAGACAATGTATTCGCATTCCGCTGTCCCAGAACCACCGCCAGGTACGATATGAATGGGCCATGGACCACGTTAGACAGACCAGAGAAGATCGGCGACCTGTCCTTTTTACAGATTAGTCGAGGTATTGTCTAGACCACACAGATAGGTATAGAGAAGACCAGGAGAGCGACTCATAGAACCAACATTGCTGAGCATGACCGCCACGGTGGAGGGTCAGTCATGGTCTGGGGCGACACCAGCAGGGATGGATGTGCAGATCTCGGTGTTCTTGAACGTGGGGCATTGACTGCACAGCGGTATATTGATGAGATCCTGGACGTCTACGTCAAATTGTATGCAGGTGCAGTGGGTGATATATTCATTCTGATGGGCGATAATGCCCGTCGTCATGTTGCCCGTGCTGTCGGGAGTACCGACAGAGGGAGGTGATTGAACGTATGGACTGGCCAGCAAGATCCTCTGACCTCAATCCAATCAAACATGTCTGGAATGAGTTGCAGCTTGTAATTTCAGCCCCTCCAGTCCAGTCAAGAAGTGTCCGGGAGCTTGGCGCCATGCTGGTCCGCGAATGGAACAGCATCCCACAAAGCACTCAGGAACATGATTGGGAGCATGAGAAGGCGTTGTCAAGCTGTAATTAACAGTAATAGGTCTCATACTCGTTATTGAACCCACACCAGTTTGCTCCGTCAACTTTTTGGCAAATTGAAAAATTTCCTCTTTTACCAATAATTTCCATTATCCATGGTTATCGTATTCAAAAGCTAAAAAATAATGTCAAACACAAGTTAAATCTTAATTTCTGTACTTAAATCATTAAAGGTATAATTAAATAAAAAATATATACACTTTTCATTACAATATTTCAACTGAAACGTAAAACAGGTAGTTGGATGTACTTGGTGCTTAGCAAACCTTGAATAGTATATTTAAAATAAAATTTAAGAATTGTTATTAATTTTTGACTGAAAAAACGAGGTAAATTCAATCAACTTTGCCGATGCGTCTAGTTGTCAATCAAGCATTCGCATGTAGCCGGAAGTACTACCCACCGACGCGGATGTAAACAAAACTAGCCCATGTGTTCGCTCGTCTGCTAATCTAAAATAATAGCGTTTTTTCTCCATTTTAAGTTACAGGTCGATTATTTATTAATAGCATGGTATAAATAAAACAAATAGGTACTGGGGCCGGTAATCAGAATTAAACCATTCGTAGAATGAGGGTTTTAACCACTCGGCAGACCCTCGTGAATAAAACCTCTTATCCCACTCGAGGTATAAATCTGATTACCGGCCCCAGTACATATTCTATGTTTCATCTTACGCACTTTTGTGTACGGTTGAATAGGCGATTCTACCTTGTATTTGTGGGCGGTTTAGTGATAATTTAATTCCACAGTCCCAATTATCACAGACCCTCCTCTCCTGGTAGATCTTTATAGCGTTGTCTACTCTAGGGCCCTGCGAAGCTTCGTGATTCGATTCAATTACGAATCTTAAGTTATTATTGGATTCGATTTGAAATCGGCTACTCGATTCGTTTCCTCTCGAATCATTTAAGAAATAACTGTCGTTTTCCTTCGGTTCATGCGATATAAACCGAAAATTTTCAGCACAAGCGTCATAACTCGCGTAATATTAAAATATAAAAACTATGTGTATGTGAACGAGAAACTTTTAATTTTCGCATAAGACAACAGTCAAACTCAGGAAAGTATGCCACAAGCAGGTCACGTCAATCATTGTCAAATTGTTTGTTGTTGTGATTTTCGATCGCAGACGACAGATATTTAGCAAGTCACGTAACAATATCTGAATATCATTAAAAACATTTTTTAAGTTCCCCCAAAATCATGTTTGGGTATATAATCTTTTATTCGTATCCCACTTCGGTATATTTTATGAAATTCAATTGTTCCTGAGAAATTATCATTATATTCTCGCTGACTGGAGGCGATGAAAAATCGATCAGTCTGCCGTCACGCCCTCGCGGTGACAATTGGATTGAGTGGGCGGGGCTTCCATAGTCTTCAAAGATGGGTCGGATGTGCGAACGTGTAGCGACATTCCAAATCATGACGTGATTTGGTTTACACGATTTTGTCGACTTTCACGCTGTATGCTCTCAACCAATCAAACGCAGAGGCGGGGCAAATGATTTAATTATTGTCAAAGGAATATAGCTTGGTATCAGCCATCTTCTCCTCTCACAAAACCTACAGTTCAGATGGAAATCGTACATAAGTAATGATGAGTGGAACTTCCGCTACATCAACATAAATAATACCTTCCCTCATGCCACCGGCCATGCTAATTCCAACATCACTAGTTCCTCCCTACCATTGTTAAATGCAGCGCCAACGGTGAACTATAATCCTTAGAGGGTAATATTCCACCTACAGCATCAACAGCCTTTGCCATCATAGTCGGAAAAAGTCGGATTTTTAGCACCACAACACCCCCTCCCCCTCCCCCCCCCCCCCCCCATCGGTTATATTCCACTGATTCGATTCGATGCTTCGATTTGATTTCGAATAGAAGAAATAATATGATTGGCAGGGCCCAAGTCAACTCACAGACTGGCAACTTTTGCTTGACAAAAATAGTTATTCATAACGGATTATGGTTGTGAGCTCCGTTTTGGTATTTCTTTTTTTTCCAGCTTTCGAGCAGGTGACCCACGGGACTTGGGGTTCAACATTCGAGTTACTTTTAACCCTTTACCCAACGCAGACGATATCAAAATTTATTATTTTAAATATAATTTTTTGAAATTTTTCCAAATATTTCAACAAACCCATATCATGTGACCCCTCGTTGGAACGAGCTCGTTCCAACGAGGGGTCACATGATATGGTTTTGTTGACATTTTTTGAAAAAATAATATTTTTTCAACTGCTGAATTTGCATATTACGCGGGCGGATACGGCAGATTCGTTGGGTAAAGGGTTAATTGGTCTCTAGTCAAGAACTAGCGATCAGTACAGGTCTCCAAGACGTAACTAGAAACGACTGTAACGACAAAATCCTCGTCCATCTCAACATGACAAAATGTTTTGTAAATGCCCTTGTCACTAAGGGCCTACTTACGTGGTAGTCAACGATGTTTTGATCTGAGAGCCAAGTAGGTGGAACTCGTTACAAAACAAACAGGAAGTTGCCAAGCTTGTCTTCTGAGATCAATACTTCGTTTGTCCTCGTTCTTGTCATTTTGCCATTTGTTAAAAGCATACAACATTTTCGCCCCTTGTCGTTAAGTGTTGACGTCATTGTAAAATAATTACTAACTGCGCACGTGAAGTAGCTCGGAAAAAAACCCTCTGAACTGCACAAACGCTCAATAAAAAATAATAAGAAACAGCGGGAAGAGGACTGTACGACCGACGTGTATTGTCTCGGTTTTTCCTTTACTGCCTTTATTCTCATTGTTATGCTTTGTTCTTAAAATCGTCTTGTCTTGAGTCGTGATTTACCCATGGATATACCAAAGGTTGTAGGGTTTGAAGGGCCAACTAAACCTGTTTAGGAGGTATTATTGTTAGGAGGTTAGTCGAAATTAGAGTAGTATTAGGGTTAAGAGAGGGGTGGAGTTAGGGTTAGCCCCAGGGCAGGGCTAAAGGTTGGAGGGGGTTAGAACCCAGTGGGGTGGGGGTGGGGTCAGGGGTGGTGTTTTAGTTTTTATAGCCCCTAAACCAAAAAATAGCCCCTAATCCTTTTGGTCTGGCTTGGGTGGGGTTAGGGTCAGGGGTGGGATGGGGTTAGGGTTAGGGGTAGCCCCTGAGTAGATCTTAAGGTTGGGGAGGGTTAGGTCCCAAGGGGGTGGGGTTTTAGGGTTTAGGGTCAGGGTAGGGTAGGATTAGGGTTAGGGTGTGGTTTTTGAGTGAATGGGGTGGGGTTAGGGTTAAATATAAGTTCTAGGGTTGAGGGGGTGGGGTTCTGGCTAAAATAAGGTGATGGACATATAAAATGTTTTTTTCGTAGCCCTTAAACCCAAATAGTTGGAACGTCCGGGCAAGTGTCCGACGTTAAGAGCTTCAGCCTCAATAAAACACTTTTTCATTTTAACAAAACGTTGAAGGAGCTAATCTCTCTAACTGCTGTAATCTTTTGTTATAGCATTTCTTGTACTTTAGTTGTATGT